>APFE031517192.1:7349-43747 GCA_000404065.3 Pinus taeda
TGATAGCTTCACATTCATAGTTGGTCTAAGAGTGTTGGTGCATGATGAAAACAAAGATTTCCTAAGTAATACATATAAGGGATGAGTGTGCTTGTATTTGACATTGAATTACAAAAAATGTTGGTGCCAAAAGGAAGGCTTTGATGCCACTTGTAAAAGACGTGAAGTAGAGATTACACTAGACATCATAATAAAAGATAGTGTGGTTCAACTCCTTATGAGATGTAATGGTATTGTTATTGTGTCATTGGTCCTCATCATCTATGGTGTAAATAAAATAAATAATGTATAGTCCTTAAAATATTATAACACCTTTAATGAGAAGTGAAGCATTGTGAAATACTTTACAAGTGGTTCATGTACAAGCTTTATAAGTAGAACACCATAGCTTGAAACCCTTCAAAATGGTTAAATAAAACTCATTGAATTCTAGGGACTCTTAGTTTGTCACATCTTGATGCAGTAAAGGTTTCCCATTCAAGATAATGTCAATTCAAGCCTAAGGCAACACCAATTATCAACATTAAATACATACTCATGTATTTGAAGTGAAAACTTATATTATCGTGAGTTGTAATGAAATTACAACAAATGTCAACATTACTCCAAATCAAACTAATCTTTTACACAAAGACTTGTTTGTTTGTCTTATGCTTCAACCAAAACCACTCTAATACTCAATCAAAATGTGCTAAATCCTTGCAAACAAGACTTGCATATTTGTAACTTATAATTAAGTAAGAATTATTGTAAAAATTCCATTTTTTTTATGGTAGGGAGACACTTTGTATTTTGTAAATTGTGAGACATATCAAGTATCACATCATGTTAATGCATTTAATTAAATGTATTAAATATTTTTATTTTTAAACATGTTACTAATCATTTCACCCTCTATCTTGTAAGTGAGGGTAATATATTCGTCGTGGTTGGTAGCCTTAGCAACTATTAGCTCACGAACAATGAAACATGTCACAAGTGCAATTTCGACTTATGTGGCAAGGATAACATTTATTCTCCCTAAGCACATGAGAAAACAAATTGACTAAATACATTGAAGATATACATAAAGGAGTTATCTAACCAACACAATTTTAAGAATGGTTTAAACATAATTAAGAGAGAAATTTAGTATCAATTAAAATGATCATCCATAGCAAAACATAGTGTAAACATAGCTAAGGTATGATTAAGATTTATTAAATATTATTTAAACTCTCATAACAACATGAAAACTATTCTAAAGTTTAACTAGAAATGCTTGCATAAAATTCAACACAAGAATTTTGGTATGTAACAATCTTATTTGTAGGAATCACATATCTATAGGTGTATATTTTATGGCTTATTCCCACCTACCAAGCAAATCATTGAGTATCAAAACATTGTACCCCTTTTTAAGTAAGTTTTATATATTTATAAAAAAAATCCTATAATGGCTATAGTCTAAATGCTTTATAAACTTGGTACTTTTTTGACCACTCAAAATAACAAGAAGGGGAACTAGCATTTATGACCCGATGTTTGACAAGAATAATTTTGGATTATGAAATTACATATATTAGATGTTAACCTTCCACAATTTTGTTACAATAGGGGTATAAGGAGGCATGTGATCCATTTCTACATTAAAATCAATAACTCATCAACCCAGAATTTCAATTTTAGCAAAGATTGCTTGAGGGGATTATGGTGATGGAAAATTGGAAAAGATAAAAAATGTAGAATGTTTAAGCTTCTTATTAATTCCTAAGTTAGAAAACCTATATATAGATCCAACATACATCTTACATTAATATAAAATATGACTGAAAAATGATCCTTCCATATATCCAAAATTCAAAATTTATCAAGTTCTCCCTACTATAAAACATGTAAGGATGGTGTCTTCAAAACTCCTATCATCAATGAAAACTTACAAAACATAGATTCACTATTATTAAAAGCTATCACATTAGGAACTTTAAAATCCACTTATTATTCTCATAAATGGTCTCAATGAACCTTTTTTTTAATATTTAAAAGGACAACAAAATTTCACACTACTATGCATATACATATAAAAGTTTCCTAATTATGTGAACAAGAGGGATGTGCATTCAAAATAAACCTTATTTAAATTAAAGGAAAATGAAACCAAAATCTTTAATTCAATTAAATAATATTTTTTCCCCTGATGGGGGTGATCATTCCTTGTTTAATGGGGTCTTTGGGCCACCTCCCCTCTCCATGCGTCCAACATGTTCCATGCCATAAATGGAATTTATCGGCGACAAGTCTAGATAAAGAAGCCTCTAGAGGCTCTGGGCATATTTATTGTGCAAGTTATGCGAAGTTGGATCAATTTTGTGAAGTGGGAGTTGGAATTTCAGTTCTGAGCCGATCACAAGAATTTATCTAGGATCTTGGAGCATAGCCTCCTCACCTTGGAAGTTATTTTCTCTGGCCAATGATAGCTTTTGTCAACAATGGCATCTTTAAGCATTGTTAGCCTTTGCCCTATAAAGAGCACTCCGAAATTCAGGTATATATTCTATCCAGCTTGTGGATTTGACCCTGGAAATGGGTGTTTATGGATAGGGAAACTTGGTTCCCATCCTAGGATCTCTCGTTTTTTTCGAGGTAGGGCTCCCCTTTCAAGCTCTAAATTGTGTGCTTTCCTTGATGAAGAGTTATACTTTAGTCCTTATTGGGTTTTCTTTGTGCCCCTTAATCTAGTGTTTTGGTGTGGGGAAGGCCTTAGACCCCTAAGGTCTGTAATCGTTCTCGTCTATATTATGATTTGGGGTCTTCTCCTTAGTCTCTCTCCTAAGCCGAATTGTTGTGTCTTTGTCAGTTCAGGTATGGGAATTTCATTATTAGCGAGGTATGCATCAGAGAGGTAAATTCTCAGGTGAATTGGTTAGGGTGGGAGTTTGTTTTAAGTCTTAATGGTTTTCATGTCTTTAGGCAACCTAGTATGAGTCTGGAAGTGGATTCCACCACCCCTTGTATATGTTGGTCTCATTGAGTGTTGAAGCCCTTCTTATTCCCTTCTAGGTCGGTCCCTTGTCATCAATACTGGGATCCTCTGGTTCTGGAGTATACAAATCTGGTGGGAAATATCGATTGTGCATTTGAAAGTGCTTTGGTCCATGTCTGGGTTATTTTATTACAGTAGAGATGCCTCACTAGCGAGGAATACCTCGCATAGGTGGAAGATAGCAAGGGCAGCATGAGGAAAGAGGAGGAAGAGATACCACCTCTAGCGAGGAAGACTGCAAAAGTATGGACAGAGAGGGCGAAATTTCCCAAGACTCGACTCGCTCTCCTGACCATGTCGACCAAACTCCCACCTTAGAATCAATAGCTGGACAATTGAGGGAAATCCAAACCAACCTAGATATCCTTCGAGAGCACAGATATGAGGACAAGAATGAGTTAGTGGCCTACATGGATATTCATTATAGCTAGACAAATATCCTACAACAATTGGCTAATGTGCATAGAAGTCAATGGTGGACCAATGACTATCTGCAAGAACTTGAGGCCAAAATGGAACACATCAATTTTCACCTGCATGAAAGACATGGTCCAATGGTAGTTTTGCCCATGCGTCCTCCCCAACCACCACCTTGATATGCAGTCTACAAGATGTTTATTCATTTTGCTTCTTTTTTGGTATGTATGGTTGTCTATTCCTCCAGAAATAAAGGTTTACTGGCAAAATCTTATGCACTATATTTTGACTCTCCTAGCTAAAAAATCCGGTCGGAGTGAAGGCAAGAGAGTCATTGACAATCATTATGTACTTTGTATTTTCATGATAATATAATAGAAGCCTCTTTGACTGACAAATAATAATAATAATACATTTTTTATTTGTCGAATTGTTTGAGTCCTGAGACGAATACAGGATTAACCTTTGGTTTGAGAAACCATGACCCAAGGGCATCTAAGCTGTCAAAATCACCTAGGGATCACACCAGGCTTGGGCCACACCAACCCATAACATGGCTAGATTTTTTCCAACAGATTTTTGAACCTGTGATCTTCACATCATAAAATGACTTAATAGTAAACCTCATCACCATCTATTCTACACCATGTAGACAATTCAATTAATATATTATTATTATTATTATTATTACCCATTTTTAAGGTCACGACCAAGCCAAGTACCAAAATGGTGTATGACACCCCCTTGTTTGTGGGACAAGGGACCCACCTCTGCTGAACGATTTGATTACTAAATCTATAAAGGCATACATACTCTACCCCTCTAGTTTTGAGATTATATATTCAAATTTAATTTTTTTTTTTAATTAAACAATTAAAATTATATTTATTTATTTAAAAATTTTATTTTAATATCTTAAATTTTGTTAAGATAACCTAAAAGAATAATAATATATTGAATGTAGCCATGTTCAACATTCTTTTTAACATTCTTTTTAATATTGGTAGAGTTGGGAGTAACATAAACCAATACCTAAATAGTCTTTAATACCTTTGTTCATATCATGTTGTGATGTAAGATATTGACTCTAAATTGAATATGAATTCAGTGTCCACTCTGATGATTATATACAAAATCAATTATGGATTAAGAAATTTTGAATGTGTAGAAGAACATTTTGATATTAATTATAATTCAACTTTTTCCTATTATGTGTTAAGAATGTTTTTTGAAAAGGCTAATGCGTAAAAGGAAAAATGGTTATAATCATAATTAAATAATTGTTTTATTTAAATTATTAAATTTAAATTTAATTTTAAAATAAATCTACTATTTTAATTATTAAATTTTAAAAATTTATAAATACTAAACATATAATAATATATTTTGTTATTATCGAATATATTTTACAAAATAAAAATGATATTTCTTTAAATATATAATTTTATTATATTAAATAAACAAAATCAAAATTCATGATATTTATATAAATTTATTTCATTTATATATTTTTTTAAATGACTATTTTTTTTTTAAATATATATAGTTGATAATTTTTTGGAAAAATTTTGTGTTATCACTGATAATTCTACATTTATGATAAACACTTCACTTATGTAGGGATATTAAGCTTTTTTAATGAAAAAAGAGTGTTAGACTAAACTTAGAGGAATAATAAAAATATAGCCTATTAGGATGGCCACGATAATAATGATTGGTAAAAGTTAAAATAGTTTTTTTTAATAAATAAAATAAATCCTATATTAATTAGGTCATTAATGGTAAAAATAAACAAATGAAATCACCATGTGGGTAAATGTTGATTCAATAGATTAGTTAAAAATAAACTATTTAAAATATCTAAGTTATATCATATATATAATATATAGATTAATGATTATGAAATTAAAATTAAAATATTTATGGGTATGTAGAATTAGTAAGTAAATAAATAATTTAGAGAAGGTCAAAAGAGTAAAGAAGGGATTGATGAAAGGAAAGAGATTAAAATAGATTAAAGAATTTGAATGAAAGAAAAGTTAAAAGAAATGATAAATGAATAGGGGGGCTCAGTAAAGAAGGAAAGGGATAGGGGAGGCTCAAGGATAAGGAAAAAATGAACATGGGAGAGGGGGCCGTGGGGGTTTAAGACTTATTGTTAGTAGGATTTGATTTCAAGGCCAAGAAATGGATGGTGAGTTTCCAAGAATGTATGCCTCCTTCCACTCTAATCGGGTCATTAGGGAAGCCCTAGAAATACTTTAATCGTGAATATGGATACCAGTTAAGCCATTCTTGGCCTAGAAATCAAATCTTTCTAATAATAAATCTTAAACCCCTCCGCCTCTCTCCTTGTTCCTTTTTTCCTTATCCTTCAACCTTCTTATCCATTTCCTTCTTTACTTAGCCCTCCTATTCGTTTATCATTTCTTTTAACTTTTCCTTCAATTTTTTTTAATTTGTTCTTCTTTAATCTATTTTAGTCTCTTTTAGTCTTATCTAATTGTAAGCTATTTTTCCTTCATCAATCCCTTCTTTACTCTTTTGGCCTTGTCTAAATTATTTATTTATTTATTTATCAATTTTACATAACCATAAATGTTTTATAATTTTAGTTTCATAGTTTTATATATATATATATATATATATATAGATATAGATATATATTTGATCATTAACGTAATTTTTGACCAATAATCTATTCAATCAAAATTTATTCTACAGGATGATTTCATTTAGTTTATTTTGAATTCAATCTTTTGTGATCCATATTACATTAAGAAGAGTCTTTTGTAAAAATCACATAGCATAAAATTTTGCTCATGCCTTAATCAGCTAGTGTGGTTCATCTTCAGACTAGATGAAGATGCATCATGGCACAGGTTTAAATAGAGGGCAATGTAGAGACCAGAAGATCATATAATGGCTAGTTTATGAAAAATAATATTTTGATAATGATTATTAAGACCAAATAATATTCCTATAACGACTAGTTTAAGATTAATGAGTCAAGATCCTATAACAAAAATAATAATTAAATGAGACTAAAAATTAAAAGAAAACAATCACAAAGGAGAGAAAATAAATTTTAAAAGTGAGAAAATGGATCCAAAGAATATTAATATTAAATGCAAATACCTATATAGAAACAAAATATTCATAAATAGAAACGTCAAACCCTAATAAACAATAGAATCCGCAAACATAAACAAACTAGGAGGACATGACAGGGACCCAATTTCTGTTAATATTCCACTAACATTGGCAACAACGTGAGCTTCCTTAATGTAGATGTGATGCCTAGTATTTTTTGCATGTTCTACCAAAGCAGAGGAGCGGGTCCTGTCATATTTGATGTTAGCTGCATGCTCACAAATCCTTCAGATGTTATTTAGAGGCCTAAAGATTGAATGAACCTTATGCTTCTTTAGGATCCTCACAATCTTGTTCATAATTCCTTGATTTATTCTATTATTTTACCAATTTTAACCACCTAAATTAAATTAATACAAAATTTATTTTATTTTATTTACTTAATTTTTATTTTAACTCTTAACGAATCAAAATAATATTATTATTATGCTTTTATCTTTGACTTGAATTCATAATCAAATATCCCTTCATCTTCACTCTCTCTAATCACTGTATTCCAATTCCTTTCCATTCAGTCTAACACTCTTTTTACCGTAGATAATAAAAAACAAAAAACAAAAACAAAAAACAGAAAGAGAAAAACAACTAAAACTTAATAATATCCCTCCAGATAAATAAAATATTCACCCTAAATATTAAATATATTTAATAACAATACACCACTATAAAAATATACATTTTAAAATATATAAATTCCCAAAGCTATACAAGCTATTTTTATATTGAAACATCCCAATGCTACTCATATTAAAACATCGGAACACTTCGGACTAATTCACTTGATAGTTGATTGTAATGTTAAGTACATAGGTAGTTAAACTACGTGTCAATTATTATTTTGAACAACAGAAGCGTTAGCTTTTTTTGTTTTCTTTAGCAATTAATAAATCTTAACTATTTTTTATTCTAATATATTAGGATAAAGTTTTAAATGTGTTATATATGTTAAGAATATTAATTATCTGATGAGATGTGATCGTTAAGGTTAGGGTTTATATTTATGGGGTTATAATTAATGTGTTATTCATTCATATATATGTGTATGTATTCATATATATGTATGTATTATTAATGTGAATTATTACATTGTGAATTTAATTACAGTGTGGTTTACTACTTTATTGATAATGATGAAATTTGAAAATTATTATTTTGTTGAAAGATTTTATGCAATAAGTTATTTTATTTTTATTTTTTTCTCCAAATTTGTAAATCATAAACAATGAAGATTATTCACTTGTTTATTAGTGTATTTCGTATGTCATTTTATTGGATTCAATTTAATTATATTAATTTATATGTATTTAAATTATTGAAATTTGAATGGTATTATAGAATTTTTGGATAAGTAAAAAGTTATGTTTCTATTTAGCCAATTTCTTATTTGCGCTTAGTCATTTAGATGAGTTCAAAACATGGATTTTTGTAGGTTTTAATCCTATATAATTAATTGTTGCAAACATATTCTTAATAAAACATAAAATATACAATGGAAAACACACATAACATAGAGATTTTATCCTAGAAACCCAAAATTGAGAAAATTGGCAAGATATATATATTTTTTTCAATATATTCTTTTGTGCAATATTAAATTAATACAATATATATCTCATGGCATTTGTTAATCACCAATCCATTTACCTTGTATTATTATACATCCATAGTTTCTCAATCGAAACTACAAAATAATGGGAAAAACCACCATGCACCACAAAACGACTTTAGCAAAAATTATTTGCCAAAAACCACCAAAAACAGATGCAAAAAAAAAATCACCCGAAATTTGTTTTGGGGGTGCTACTCCCAAATCCCTGCACAAGGGGGCTTCTACCCTCTTGTGAACCCCTTAAACAAGGGGGGTTGTTGCCCCTCTTGTGATCCCCTTAATGTGCATCACACATTCTTATAGTGTGCGAGGATAGGCATGTGATGAGCCCCAAAAATGGGTAACTTATTAGGCTCATTTTGCGCATTATTCTCAATTAACCCACCATTCTTCATAGTTCTATGCATGCTTTTGAATATATTTATATTAATTGAATGAATGAGAATAGTCACTTGACCACAAAGTCTAATAAGTGCTTATTGCAGATTTTTGGACATATTTTAGACCAAGATCAAGCATTTATGAGCAAGTTGACAGCCAAATACGAAGGAACAGGTTGAGGATTTGTAGGAAGGGTGTCTCCAGCACTAATGACCCCTTTCTCGAGTTCTCCACCATCAGCTCGGAGTTCAACAACCCACCAAAGATGATTTCAAGGGGCAGCCGAGCAAATTTTGTGATGTGGCTGATTAACTGTAGTTTTGAGCAGCCAATCTCCTAAAGTTAAGGAGGGTTGTTGGGAGTCCTCGTCGTGCATAAGTAGGAAGGCTTCAAGATTTGGTAGTTTAGCTATTGAACAGTTGTTTTTCGCACTTAGTGCAGCTCTGCATTTCAGCTCATTTTCGAGCTCTTGCTGTAAACAGTTTTGTGACATGATTATTTTTTGAGTAATGGAGATAAATTTCGCTTTGCACCAGCTCTGAGCTTTCTTAGGAGGCTGTAGCTCTTGGGGTTGGGCCCAACCCAAGTGTTAGTACCTCCTTTGTGTACTTTTATGTGTTTTCCTTGCATTCATAGAATAATTTCTATTATCTAGGTTAAGATCTTGCTTTCTTACTTAAGTTGCTTTTGATGATTAAAATAGCTTTTCATGCTTCAGGTTGATTTGACAGTTTGGTGAGAGAAAAGATCTGCAAAAAGGCCAACAATTAATCCTGGATCTCACCTCTCCCTCCTTGGGACCATGATTTAAGGCCAAGGCATACTTACTGCCATAAAAACATTATTTTTTCCTTTCCATGCAATTGCTAGTGTTAGATTTCTAGTTGGGAAAAGTTGCTACCAGTTGTACTTGCATGTTTAGATTTGTTCTTTCTTAGTTTCCATAGTTATCTTGCATGATTTCCTGTCTATAAACTTCTGTTCATCATATTTCTGGTTTTTAGGTCAGATTAGGTCAAAATAGATAGATCTCTAGTTTTTCTAGTCTTTGTTCGATCAGTTTTCGAAAATAGTGTGCAGAGCACCTGTAACACATCCCTGCCTATCCTTCCTCCATCATACAACCTTCTCCAATCCCTAATCCAAGATTCCTTCCCTTCATTTGCCACACTTTTCCACTTTGCCCTAATTTCTACATTCTTATGCAACATTGCTCCCTCCATCCTTGAACAAATCCAACCACCTTCATCACTCCTTAGTTTCATTTACCAGGTCCTAGACCCCTTCACATCCTCATCCATCCTCCATTTCCACTTTCCCACCATTTTTCCACCATCAACCCTCCAAAATCCTCTTTTGGCTCTTCTTGTAGAACTTCCTGTAGAACTTCCTGTAGAACATCCTTTAGAACCCCTGCAGACTTCTCGTAGAAGTTCACGTGAGCAGTTTTTCGAGATCTGATCGCTGTGAAACTCTCTGGAAGGGTGCTAGGGACCCCTTAGGCCCTCTTCTCACCTTCCCAACCTCCTGCAAGCGCCTACACCATTTCCTTTCGCCAATCAACCTCTGCACAGTCAAAAATCATTAAAGCACATGCATAATAATTTTGCAAAATTACTCAAAAATGCAAAAAGATGTTTTTTCCATATTTTCCATCAGAAGTAACTTAGTCACATTCAATTTACCTTTCCAAGATCCAATGGTATCCATTTCTGCAACTTCATCTCTTTTCTTGCACCAATAGGGTTAGCAGGTAAAACTAGGGTTTGCATTTCCTTTCAGCTTTCAACTTATTTCTGCAAGTAGACTAGCCTATTTTGAGTTAGCTTTCATCCATCACAGTTAAAAGCTTCTTCTAAGAGCTCATAGAAGTTGGCTTAAGCTCCTAGTGGACTTGTGCCAGTTGATCAAGTGACAACCTGCGACAAGAGCTAGTACTTGTGCATATAGCACCGTCGCTTACAAGTTTGTTACGAACAACCAGGTTGATAAAAGTAAAGAAGGGAGTCCCAGGAGTTGCAGCATCATTGCTGCTGCAATACTGGAGTTCACCATATTTTTGGCGCCGTTGCCGGGGAAGCATCAAATTATTTGTAATTGCTGCTTTTCTTCTATTTTATACTGCAACCTTCTGCTAAGTAGTTTATTTCAACAAGAGTAGAGTAGTTGTTTCATTTCCATTCCGCAATTTCATTTCCGCAAAAGTAGACTAGACATTTCCTGCTTTCTTAGACTAGCATTTCAATTGTGCAAGCGTAGATTAGCATTTCAATTCTGCAATTTCAATTTTTCAAGCGTAGCTTATCATTTCCTGCTTTCATTTCAATTCTGCAATTTTCATTCCAGCAAAGTTTACTTTAGTTAGTTGCAATTTGTTGTTCAATCAATTTCAGTTTTGTAGGTACAAGTAGAGAAAAACACAAAAATCAACCAAAAATATTTCATTTCATGCCTTGTAAGAACAAAGACAATTCAAGAAAATTCTTACCCAACACCCCCACCACATCACTGAGTCACCCTTCTCTCTTCTTCGGTGGCAGTGAACCTCTAGAGATATACAAAGATCCTCTAACATAAGAAGAGCAAGAAAACATTCCTCCTGAAACCATGGCTAACACAGAAACAGTATAGGATATGAGGAGAGAATAGAAGGTGCCTTTCCCATCCAAGAGATTAATGGGGACACGAAAATGAAAAACATCAGTCCCTCAGCCTTACCTCACTTCCATGGATTGACCACTGAAGACCCTAATACCTTCTTGTTTGAGTTTGCTATCCTTTGTCGAACCTATGACTATGCAGAAGATGAGCAAAAGTTGAAACTCTTTCCCTCTACCCTCAAGGATGCAGCACTACGCTGGTTCATGGGGTTACCTAGAAACAGTATCACAACTTGGGCTCAGATGCAGCAAGCCTTTAATAACAAATACTGGGATTACTATAGGTCAAAGGAAACGAAGGGAGAAATCTTTCGAATGACCATGGGAAGAGATGAATCTTTAGAAAACTATGAAGAAAGGTTCCAACTCAGTTATAAAAGGGTCGGGTGCACACTTGACCCCGAATCTCTGAAGCTGGTTTTGCTCCGAGGAATCCCTGAAGACCTTATAGATACCCTCCATTTGTTGGCTGGAGGAGACATCTACCAACTACCTTATGATGAAATAAAGACTGTGTTTAGAAACCATTATAGGGTAGCCCGGAAAAGAGGTAGGGGGAATCAACTTTTAGCCAGCGCCACCTTCTCCAAACACGAGTTTGCAAATCAGATGGAAGACCTTAAAAGTGAGATGAGACAGACCATTGCCATGTAACTGGATACTTTCCGAATCCAACAGAGGAAAGAGGAAGCTGAGAGGGCTTTGGCCATCTTTTGTGCCAGATGTACAAGGAAACATCCTTGGAACAAGTGTCCATTACACTCAGTAGAGGTATGTTTCATTTGCAAGGAAGACCACCCTACAAACCAGTGCCCAACCTTGCCCGGACTTAAAACTATGTACCAAGGGGCTGAAGGAGCCACTGAACCACTCTACTTCCTAAACCAAAGGAGGCCACATGGATCCAGACCTTACCAGTATGGGATGCAAGGGACATCCCAGACTTATTACAACCCCAACCAATCCACTCACATACCTTCTTCGGGTCCCCGTGCTCATCCTTCCTGGTCCACACCCCCTCCTTGGTCATATCCATCTCAATACCATACTCAACCTGTTGCTCATTCGTTTCATTCTCATGTTCAGTCACAACCTCAGTGGAATGCACCTCAACTGGGTTGGAGGCCCCAATACAACTCTCCTCCCACTATTTTGCCTCCACCACCTGCTCAACCACAACCATTACCTCCTGTTCCTCCGAGACAACCCCAGATGCCTGCTCAACTGAACCCGAACCCCAATAATAGACAAGCCCAACAGGTATATACTGGAGAGACAACATGCCCTACCTATGTTGTGGAGATTCAGGAGATCAACCTATGATCTGGGAAGGTCCTCCTAGATAGCCAACCTCCTCCTAAGGAAGATGAGGAAGAGAAACAGGAAAGTGAACCCAAAGCCATTCCACCCTTTCCTAAGAGACTAACTAGAACCACACAACCAAACCCAGAAGAGACTAAACTTCTGGGCGAGCTTAAACAGTTATGTGTAAAAATACCACTTCTCTAGGCCATAAAAGATGTACCAAACTACAACAAATTGATCAAAGAGAAGTGTTTCAGGCACCCAGGCAGACGCAAGAGAGATGACCCAACTATCAATGTCATAGGACAACTGTCCAACCTAATGTTGGGACAAGTAATCTGTCCAAAATATCTGGACCCTGGGAGTCCTGTAGTTGATGTCCACATCAATGGCACCATAATCCCCCACACCCTAATTGATCTAGGGGTTACCATTAATGTGATGACCAAGGACACTATGCTCAAACTCAACCTTCAAAGTTCCTTAAGAAAGACCTCGACAGTGCTGCAATTAGCAGACCACTCCACCATGACCCCCGAAGGGATTGTGGAAGATGTCACGGTCTTCGTTGATTCTTAGGAGTACCCTGCGGACTTCTTGGTCCTTCAGCCAAAGGAAAAACTCACGGGATACCCCCTCATCTTGGGAAGGCCTTGGTTAGCTAATGTAGATGCTTACATCAATTGTCGAGCTGGGAGCATGACCATCAAGAATGGGCCTATGTCCAAACAGCTTGTCCTATATCCTTCGGCCCAACCTCTACTAGAACATGACTTACCTCTTTGGTTGGAGGAGGAAGATGAAGATGAAGTCTACTCTGCACCAGTGTGCACAGTGGGAGCCACCTGGGGAGGTCCTCAAACCGAGGATGACCTTATTGAGAGTTTGATTCAGAATCCACCTCCCAGTGTGCTGCCATTAGAAGAGTTGGTAGAAGACCCCCAAGCCAGTGCTTTAGTGGATCTCTGTGTGGCTGATTCGACCTATCTTCGAGTTAAGAATGTGGAATTTGGCCCTAAAAGAACCTTGAAGATCAACTCATCCCTATCCCCCTCTCAGGAGAAGGAGCTGTGTAGCTTATTGAACCGCCATTTGGATGCTTTTGCTTGGAGCTATAAGGAGATGAAAGGAGTTCACCCTTTAGTCTGTACCCATCACATTTACATCAAAGAGGATAGTAAACCAGACAGGCAGCCTCAGAGGAGAATGAATCCAGCCCTTAAGGACATTGTCAAAGAAGAACTGCAAAAGTTGATGGATGCAGGATTCATCTACCCCATCTCTAATAGTGAGTGGGTTTCTCCTCTGGTGCTTGTGCCCAAGAAATACGGGAAGTGGAGAATCTGTGTCGATTATCGAGAACTTAACAAAGCCACCAAGAAGGACCATTTCCCTTTGCCTTTCATAGATCAAGTGTTAGATGGGCTGGCAGGGAAGAAGTTCTTTTCCTTCCTAGATGGGTTTAGCGGGTATAATTAGATCCAAATCAGCCCGGAAGACCAAGATAAGACCACTTTCACTTGTCCATGGGGTATCTTTGCCTACCGGATCCTTCCCTTTGGGTTATGCAACCCTCTTTCCACTTTCTAGAGAGCAGTACTGATCATATTTGCTACGCTAGTTCATGATTCGGTGGAAATTTATATGGATGACTTTACTCCATATGGGTCCAACTTCCAGGAAGCATTGACTAACCTGAGAAAAGTTTTAACCAACTGTATTGAAATGAACCTGTCCCTCAGTCCTGAAAAATGTGAATTCCTGATGATTGAAGGGACTATGCTAGGTCATACAATTTCTCAGCAAGGATTAAAGGTGGATCCCAACAAGATTGCTATTATCCAAAGGGTTCCACCTCCTCAAAAGGTAAGAGATGTTCGAAGTTTTCTAGGCTTAGCAAGATATTATAGAAGATTCATTAAAGATTTCAGTGAGCTAGTCTCTCCATTGTTTGGTATTTTGGGGAAAGATGTTGAGTTTATATGGACTGACAATTGTCAAGAGGCTCTGGATGTGTTGAAGGGTAAATTGGTAACTGCCCCAATCTTGAGAGGTTCAAACGGGGCCCTACCTTTCCACATTCACACAGATGCCTCAAACAAAGCCATAGGAGCAACCTTAGGACAAGTTGAATAGAAGCTACCATATGACATATATTTTGTCAGTAAAAACCTGTCCAAGGCAGAGTTAAACTATATTGTAACTGAGAAAGAGCTCTTAGCTATAGTCCATTCCCTAAACAAATTTAGACACTACATCACTGGTTATCAAACATTCGTACACACTGATCATGCTGCAATTAGGTATTTGATGAATAAACATGATGTAAATGCTCTTATCATTAGATGGTTACTTTTATTGCAACAATTCGATCTGACCATTGTTGATAAGCTAGGTAAGGAAAATGTTGTTGCTGATTTTCTGTCTAGACTAGATTTTTCTGTAGGTGAAGAAGGGATGGTGGATGATCAAATGCCGGATGAACACTTGTTTGCTATTTCAGTACTCTCGTGAGGAAAAGTGCCTCATTCACATGGATTGGGGGCAACCTGTTTAAACTTGGCCCGGATCAGATTTTAAGGCGTTGTGTCAGGGAGGAGGAAGCTTTTGACATCCTCCTAACTTGTCATGATGGACCCTATGGAGGTCACTTTGCAACAAAAAGAACCGCTTTCAAAATTCTACAAGCGGGCTACTATTGTCTTACTCTTCATCAAGATGTCAGGAGATACATCAGCCAATGTGACCGATGTCAAAGGATGGGGAAACCGACTCCAAGGGATGAAATGCCCCTCCAACCTCAAGTGACTTTTGAGCCATTTGAGAAGTGGGGCATGGACTTTGTGGGTCCTATCAACCCTCCTTCAAGACAAAAGTCTTACATCATTGTGTGCATGGACTACCTGACAAAGTGGGCAGAAACAAAGGCAATCAAGGCAGCGATAAAAGAAAAAGTGGCTGAGTTTTTGGGGGAAAATATCTTCTACAAGTTTGGCTACCTAAGAGAGTTAGTCACAGATCAAGGAAGTCAGTTTACCTCTAACCTGATTGAAGAATTGCTCACTCATCAGAGGATTAAGCACAGAACTTCCACCCCTTATCATCCGCAAGCAAATGGACAGGTGGAAGTCACTAACAGAGCTTTGGAAGAGATTTTGACTAAAGTGGTGAGCAACAACAGAAAATATTGGGCAAATCACTTGGTTGAGGCCACTTGGGCCTACAACACTACTGGGAAAACTACAACAGGTTTCACACCTTATGAGCTGGTCTACGAGAAGAAGGCTTTGCTGTCCATAGAATTTGAATATAACACATTGAGGTTGGTAGCTCAGTTGGACCTAGATCTCAACCATGCACAACAAGAAATATTACTTCAGCTAAATAGACTAGATGAACAGAGAATGCAGGCCCTTCTCCACTCAGAGGTGGTCCAACTTCAAAGGAAGATATGGCATGACTGGTACCTTAAAGAAAATCAATTTCAGCCAGGAGATTGGGCACTGTTATATGATTCAAGATACAAGGATTTCAAAGGGAAGTTGAGGACAAGATGGTTGGGACCATATATGGTTGGGACCATATACAGTGGAGAAATACAACGAAAATGGTTCAGTCCTTATCAAAACCATTGATGAAAAAGCCATCCCCATGCTCGTCAATGGGCATCGATTGAAAATCTACAGGAAGCCCCTTTCTAAGCAGGAGTTCATTGAAACTCTGGATAAATCAGTGTTGGTAGTGGAGCAGGCCCCTGTCTCCACTCTGCCCACACCTTGAACACAAAAAAAAAAGATCCTTGGGTGAAAACCTCTTGGAGGCGCCTAGGGTAGACAGTGAGGGTGAAAACCTCCTGGAGGCACCCCAGCTATCTCAGACTAACAAAAAAAAAAAAAGAGGAAAAATCAACCTAATTTCTGATTGAATAATTGTAGGTTGCAGGAAGGACATTGCAGGTTAGGAGGATCACACAAGACAAAGATAGAGATCAGAACTAGGCTGCAAGCATCCCTCATAATCCATTCCTCCATGACCACTATCCTTTCCTAAGGTTTGGTCTCATTCGGGCTAAGATTTCACCTTCTACAGGAAGTTCTGTGTCTTCTACGGGAAGTTTTGTGTCTTCTACAGGAAGATACTGTAGAGCCTTCAGACAAGCCAAAATCGATCTCAGAATAGGACCCGAAGGTTGGGAATCTGTCTATGATGCCTGTAAACATCCTTGCTTCCATCCATCGCCATATGTCACCTTTTTCCATCTCTGTACGCCTCCAGTGCACTCATTTTTTTTATGTTCCTGCACAGTCACACACAGAAATCCTGTTTTCTTCATACTGCCAGCAAAAACATTTTAATGACAAATCAAGTAGCAGTTTTTCACTCACCATACTTGTTACCCTCCATCTAGACTCCTCATCAGCTGAGACCCTCGTCAGCAGTGTAGCCCTGCTAATTCTAGCTTGCATTCTAGGAGGAGAAGCAGCTACAGGACATCCTATAGGAATCCTGTAGTAGCCGATCTCTCTGAAAGACATACTCTAGAGACAGGGATAGCAAAGTATGGCCGAAGAGACATGCATGGAGCTCTACTTGAACGTATGAACATCAACAACATCAGAGGCCAAGCATACAGTGTGCATGCAATAGCAACAAGCAAAGGAATGGGTTCCAGAACTTGAAATCTGCATAACATGGCCGCGACCATGCAGGTAAGTGCCTAAACTCGTTCTTCAATTGCATAAATCATATTTTAAAGCTGCATGACTATGGGAATGGTTCAGATTGAGTGGAATCGGTGGCTAGTCAACTGGCAACCCTCAGGCAGTTACATATCCTCGTGGAATCCAAACGAGCCCTGTTACATTCAAAATTGTCGATTAGATGTGCAGCCAGCACGTGTGGAGTGTCCATTTAGAGAGAAATTTTTGGGATTGGTAGTGGTGGTAGTGGATAACGGGAGAGAGGAGATGATGGCGGTTAGAAACATGCAGAAACATTATGGTTGTGATGTTGGATCAACGGTCTGGTCCAGCCACCTCATCCCCTCACCACGAATCACGCCGCAGTTAAAAGACGCTCAGTTGAAACATGCACCACCCTCTGTTCATTCTCCACCCACGACGTTCTCGACTGGAGTACGTATCCACCACTTCGAGAACAGTTAACTAGTTGTCCTCCACCAGTTTTTCTGCCTGTTTTCGAAAATCTTCCACCTATCGGGCTCTATCGGAAGCACAATTTCATTCTACAGGAACCGAGAGCCTTCTATAGGAAGGGTTCTACAGGAAAGGCATAAAACTGCTTGGCAGAAGGGAAACCCAAAATTTTCATTGAATTTCAAGCTCCAAACAAGGTAGGCTCCAGAGAACTTCTCTATGCATGATTTGTTTATGCAAGGTGGTGAATTGAATGACATCAGTTTGAAAAATGAGAGTAGAAGTCTGCCTATGCATTGGGGAAAAAACGTAAAAGTTTACTTGCATATTTCATTGAGTTTACCCAGTTCTTTCTCTGCATTCTGAAATCTCCTCATCATTTTTAAAATTCTCCTGTAAGGAAGATACATGCAGTAGTAGAGGCTAGCCTATGTGTGTGAAAAAACTGAATTTACATATCTATCTATGTGCTAAGAAGAGAATCTGTATCCTTATGCTCTGGCCTGTAAAAACAAAATTATTCTTTTCATAAACAGACAGTCGAATTTTGGCTGATAGCGGTCTTAAAACAAGGGAATTATTGCTATTTGATACTGTAAGGAACACACGAGGAATTCCTTCTTAGGTTCAGAAGAAACCGAATTCAACTATCCTCTGTTTCAGTGATTGACTGTTGTTTTCCTGAACATTTTCTTTTCTGGTTAAAACATAAAAAGAACACTCAACATCATGCCAAGAGGATTCATAAGGAAAGAGCCCTCAGACTCTAGCAAGCTGTAGGAGCACCCTGAGGTGGTGGACCTCTTCACCCAGGCAAATTGGATATCGTTCTTTGACAAAATCCAGGGTCATGATGAGGAGATAATTGAAGAGTTTTTAATGTCCCTGAGACCACATTCAAAGACACATGCCACAGTTAGTTTTAGTGGTT
Organism: Pinus taeda; assembly: GCA_000404065.3. Taxonomy (NCBI): domain Eukaryota; kingdom Viridiplantae; phylum Streptophyta; class Pinopsida; order Pinales; family Pinaceae; genus Pinus; species Pinus taeda. Next base: position 25,984 of record APFE031517192.1, read on the forward strand.
TGACCCTAGAACTCACCCCTAAGCTCATCAGTAGAATCACTAGTCTACCATTGGGGCTCCCTTGGAGCAAGGAAGAGAGATCATTGGGCCAAGTTGCTAAGAAAACATTTTTCTGCCCAAGGAGCATCCTGTAGAAGACAAAAATGGAGTTAGAAGGACAAGCCTACCTCCTCTCTGGAGTGAAGTTAGTTATCAAATTATGAAGTACATCACATGTGAAGGGAGATTTAGCATCATCTATGGATATCATTTCAGGTTGTTATGTGAATTAAGGCATGGGATTGACTTGCCTCCAGCCCAGAAACTGAGCATCAGATATTTCCTTCTTCAGTCCTTAATTGAATGTGGTACGAAGCTAAATGAAGGGATCCCAGATCAGTGGGCCCACCATGGGCTCATCAAACTGTTGGTGGAAGATGCTTTACACACCTATACTGTCCCCATATCTTGGGAAATCTTCATAAACATGTCCAGAGATGATAACATTAGAACTTTGGCTGAAAACATCACTCCATCCAACAGTGAGGAGGGGGAAGCAAATTGAATAAATTGAGAAAAACAATAATGAGGGAACACAGGACATTCAAGCAGAGGGCAGAACAAAGGAAGCACAGGAAGAACAGAAAGAAATTGGAAAGACTGTTGAGCCTAAAATAGAGGAAGAAACAACAGAAAAAATAGCAAGGGAAAAGAGGATACAGAGTAGAAAGGAAAAGGCTGAGAAAGCCCAAATGAAGGTTGCCACAGCCAAATCAGGCACCCAGAAAGAAAAGGGAAGGGCACACCTTGAGATATCAGACATACAGACAAAAATAGTGGACACAAAGATTTCTACAGGAAGCGAAGAAAAAGAACAATAGGAAGAGAAATCCCCTAAGATGTTGGTAAGGGAGGCAGCAGTTGTGCTTGCTGCATTAAGCACACCTACGAAACAAAAAGGAAAGAGAAAGAGGAAAACCTCCATGTACTTTAAAGCTAGGAGAAGCACAAGGATCAAAGTGGGCAAACCCCAACCACAATCAAAGGAACCAATTGTCATTGAGGCACAACCACTAAACCGAAAGAAGAGTCTCCTCCAAAGATATCTATCACCTATGAAAGAGGAAGCTCAAAAACCTCCACTAGGATGATGGACTCAAAGACAGCTCTACAGGAAGCTGAAGCATCTCTACAGGAAACTCTAGCGAAGTTAAAAGACACTGAGAAATTGGAGGAGAAGGCAACCAAACAATCACAGAGAGAAGAAAAGACCGAGGAGATACTAGAGCCAAGCCCTTAGCCTAACTTGGGCTCATATTACAACCTGTTAGAAGGTGGGAAGATCATCCCACAGAAGTTTGTTGTACCACTTTTCTTTTTTTTAGAACAAGAGCAGGTTAGGACTCACACTTGGATGAGGATTGCCAAATCCAAGGGTGTTGCAAACATAGGCCACCTGGAAGAACAGCTAAAAGAATCAAGAAAAGAGTTGGCCATGGTGAGGCACCTGGAAAGCAGTCAAAGAGCCAAATTATAGGAAGAGAATGAGCTGCTGAGAAAGAAATTGCAGCTACAAGAAGGTCATAAGGAAGATAAAATGTCCATTGTGGGAGAGTAGCAGTAGCAAGAAGGACCTATAGCAGACAAAGAAACAATAGAGGAACAACAAAAAGAGGAAAAGCTGCACGCTGAGGTTGAGATGCTGACAAAACTGTTACACGAAAAGGAGTCACAGGCATCAGAAGAAATAAAGGTTTTAAAACAACAGGTGCAAGAGAAAGAAGCCCAAATGGCATGCATGGCCAGCTAGGCAGTAGAAGCCTTACAATGTAGGCAACCTGCTAAGTCATATGCATTATATCTTAAAGATCAATGGTTTCAATTTCAAATTAACAGACTGGCCCAAAGGGGCACCATTCCATTCCAAAATTACAATCAGTTCATGTATTTGTGTGACAGTAGCTCAGCTGAAGATAAGGCCAAGTTAGCATAATTCTATTTACACAACTTGGCACTTCCAAACATGAATCTATGGGACCCCAATGTAGCGTTGGGAGATGTGCAACTAATGGCCATGGCCTCTTGGTTAAACCATGAGGAAAAGAGGGCAGCTGAAATTTGGAAAGTTATGAACAAGGAGCTAAGTGAGCCACTCATGATCAGAGTAGAACTAGAAGATCCCTCAGCTTTAGTGTATGCCCATCAACACCTGGCCAACAACCCTTAGGTTCTCCCAAACTACATTGAAAGGAAATCTCAGGCCATTGCTCACTTTGAGGACATGGAAAGACTGTTTGGTGATAACTGTGTCCATGCTTGCACAAGGAGATGGAGCACATTGTCCCACAGTCTGAAAATAAGAGAGTACCACTCCCCAACAAGGATGCGGGAAGCTTTGGCTAGAGTACCACTTTACAAACAGTCAATGCAAAATCTGAAGACCAACTGGATTGGCCTAAGGTTCAGTCCTCCATTGCTTTTGGGACTGTTGGAAGGGGTCAAAGAAGAAGAAGAACACAGGAAATGGGAGGAGGTGGAGAGAAAAGCAGGGTTTTGTGACTGAGAAGAGGACATCACCTCAAAAGCCTGGGATGTCAGAGAGGCATTCAAAGCAATCAAAGATGATGAGCTAGATTAGTTGCTCAAAGGATAAGCAACACATTCAGCAGGGGGGTGATGATGAGCGCCAAAAATGGGTAACTTATTGGGCTCATTTTTCCCATTATTCTCAATTAATCCACCATTCTTCATAGTTCTATGCATGCTTTTGAATATATTTATGTTAATTGAATGAATGAGAATAGTCACTTGACCACAAAGTCTAATACGTGCTTATTGTAGATTTTTGGACATCATTTGGACCAAGGTCAAGCATTTATGAGCAATTTGATAACCAAATACGAAGGAACAAGGCTGAGGATTTGTAGGAATGGTGTCTCCAGCACTAAATGGCCCCTTCCTCGAGTTCTCCACCATCAGCTTGGAGTTCAACAACCCACCAAAGATGATTTCAAGGGGCAGCCGAGCAGATTTTGTGAAGTGGCTGATTAACTGTAGTTTTGAGCAGCCAAGCTCCTAAAGTTAAGGAGGGCTATTGGGAGTCCTCATGGTGCATAAGTAGGAAGGTTTCAAGCCTTGGTAGTTTAGCTATTGAACAGTTGTTTTTCACACTTAGTGCAGTTCTGCATTTCAGCTCATTTTCGAGCTCTTGCCCTAAACAGTTTTGTGACATGATTATTTTTTGAGTAATGGAGATAAATTTCGCTTTGCACCAGATCTGAGCTTTCTTAGGAGGCTGTAGCTCTTGGGGTTGGGCCCAACCCAAGTGCTAGTACCTCCTTTGTGTACTTTTATGTGTTTTCCTTGCATTCATAGAACAATTTCTGTTATCTAGGTTAAGATCTTGCTTTGTTACTTAGGTTGCTTTTGATGATTAAAATAACTTTTCATGCTTCAGGTTGATTTGAAAGTTTGGTGATAGAAAAGATCTGCAAAAAGGACAACAAGCAATCCTTGATCTCACCTCTCCCTCCTTGCGACCATGAGTTGAGACCAAGGCATACTTGCTGCCACAAAAACACTGTTTTTGCCTTTCCATGCAATTACTAGTGTTAGATTTCTAGTTGGGAAAAGTTGCTACTAGTTGTACTTGCATGTTTAGATCTGTTCTTGCTTAGTTTCCATAGTTATCTTGCATGATTTCCTGTCTATAAACTTTTGTGCATCATATTTCTGGCTTTTAGGTCAGATTAGGTCAAAATAGATAGATCTCTGGTTTTTCTAGTCTTTGTTCGATCAGTTTTGGAAAATAGTGTGTAGAGCACCTGTAACACATCCCTGCCTATCCTTCCTCCATCATACAACCTGCTCCAACCCCTAATCCAAGATTCCTTCCCTTCATTTGCCACACTTTTCCACTTTGCCCTAATTTCTACATTCTTGTGCAGCATTGCTCCCTCCATCCTTGAACAAATCCAACCACCTTCATCACTCCTTAGTTTCATTTACTAGGTCCTAGACCCCTTCAAATCCTCATCCATCCTCCATTTCCACTTTCCCACCGTGTTTCCACCATCAACCCTCCAAAATCCTCTTTCGGCTCTTCCTGTAGAACTTCCTGTAGAACATCCTGTAGAACCCCTGCAAACTTCTTGTAGAAGTTCACGTGAGCAGTTTTTCGAGATCTGATCACTGTGAAACTCTCTGAAAGGGTGCTAGGGACCCCTCAGGCCCTCTTCTCACCTTCCCATCCTCTTGCAAGCGCATACTCCATTTCCTTTCGCCAATCAACCTCTGCACAGTCAAAAATCGTTAAAGCACATGCATAATAATTTTGCAAAATTACTCAAAAATGCAAAAAGATGTTTTTTCCATATTTTCCTTTAGAAGTAGCTTACTCACATGAAATTTACCTTTCCAAGATCCAATGGTATCCATTTCCGTAGCTTTCATCTCTTTTCTTGCACCAGTAGGGTTAGCCGATAAAACTAGGGTTTTCTAAGGTTTGTATTTCCTTTCAACTTTCAGCTTCTTTCTACAAGTAGACTAGCTTCTTTTGAGTTAACTTTCATCCATCACAGTTAAAAGCTTCTTCTAAGATCTCATAGAAGTTGTCTTAAGCTCCTAGCGGACTTGTGCCAGTTGATCAAGTGACAGCCTGCGGCAAGAGCTAGTACTTGTGCATATAGCACCGTCGCTTCCAAGTTTGTTACGAACAACCGGGTTAATAAAAGTAAAGAAGGGAGTCCCAGGAGTTGCAGCATCATTGTTGCAATATTGGAGCTCACTATCATGCAAAGGATGTAACACATACCCAACATTCTCCCACTTTTAGTTATCTTTGCACGCAAGGGGTCACAAGAGTGCATGATCACCAATGTAGGGGAATAATGCCCATTGGTTCTATACACCAAGATAATTCTCAATGCCCACATATTTTGTTCATGAATCTATAACATTATTCAAAGCGTCTAGTTTTTCCAACAATATCTTCTTGTCTTGAATCATATCTCTCACAAAGTGATATTGAACATCAATATACTTTGTATTCGAATGATAGGCTAGGTTATTGGCCAGAAAGATTGCACTTTGATTGTCAGAATCTATCTTTACAACTTGTTGTACCAACCCAATAGCTGAACCTAATTTCTAAAACCATATTATTTCCTTGTTTGCATAAGTGGCTGCCATGTATTCAACTTTTGTAGTTGAGAGTTCCACTACAGATTGTCTTTTGCTTATCCAACTCATTACTCCTCCAAATAGGTTAAACACATACCCACTTGTAGACCTTTTGTGATCTACATCACCAACCCAGTTTGCATCAACAAAGCCATTTATGTCCAACACTCTATCTAATCCTAGTCTTCCTTGATAGCATAATCCACAGCCAATAGTGCCACACAAATAATTGAAAACCCTCTTTATTGTTGTCTAATGCTCCTTCCCTAGTTTTGACATATACCTGCTCAATGCTCCAATTGCATGTGCTATTTCGAGTCCCATGTTATACATCAAGCTTCCAACCACACTGGCATATGGAACATGAGACAAGTCCTCTTCATCTTCTTGTGTCTTGGACAATGACCTGTAGATAACATTAAACCTTCAGGAATATGCACCTTTATTTGTTTACATTCTTGCATAGTAAACTTCTACAATATTATCCCTACATACTTCCTTTGACTCAACTAGAGTTTCATGTTTTCCCGATCTCTTTTAATTTCCATTCCCAAGATAACATTTCTAGCATCAAGATCCTTCATGTCAAATTTAGAGGATAACTAAGTCTACACTTCTTGGATGATTTCCCTATTATTTCAAATCAACAACATATCTTTTTTCCCAAGAAAAAGGCGCAATTTTCATTAATTATAAGAAAATTACATATTGTATCTTCAGCATGTGTGAGATGCAGTCACCATTATAGGGATAAACCATTTAGATCAGTACAAATTCATAGTTCAATATTTATAATAACAACATAATATTTACTTAAAAAGTTATAAGCATAACTATCCTATAAGAAAACGATTGAAACAAAAAGCAAAAAAGAAGATTGATCTTATGGAGATTATTTCGATATATTCCCATCCATCTCAATGAATGGTTGATGAAAAAACTGGTAGAACACTCGATCTCTAAATTCCTGTATCAACCACTGCCCCCTGTTCTGCTGCGCGACCTCTTTGGAAAGAAAATCAACGACCACATTCCTTTCCCTGTATATATGAGAGCATACAATAAAATCAAATTGTGATTTTAGAGTGATGACCTCATCCAGTAAACCCCTGAGTGTGTGCAAGTGACAATGTATGCAGAGTTGATCCAGTTTATAACAAGCTGTGAGTCCCCAAAGATCTGAATCTTGTGGCATTTTTGTTCCAGTGCAAATATGAGAATGTATCTTAGGAAATTTAGTTCAACATATTTGTTGGTGCCTCTCCATAAGCCCACTTTGATCTTGAAGAAGTGTGAGTCATTTATATGAAGTACTGCCCCACCCCCCCCACCACATCCAGCGGTTTGAGATGACCCATCAAAGTAAGCCTAGGAGATGTTCGTGTCTATTACTTCCAAGTTTATGACCCGGGTGTGGTGGCTTCAGGAATCAAATTATAAACAACAACGGTATAATTGCATGTGGCCGGCCAATGAGTCGGTGCATCTTGAAAAATATTGCCATTCCTGGTCAGCCAGATTCCCCAATAAACAATCAGAGGGAGATTTTTGACTTTTTGTGAGGCTTCTTTGTTCCACCAACATTTCCAGGCATCAAATAAATGCATACCTTCCCATCTTAGCACAATGTTGAGGGAGGCGGTGATATGAATCCACATCTGGCATGCGACCAGGAAATGAAGGAATAAATGATCAATATCCTCTACATTTTCCTTGTAGAGGCAACATCTGGATAGATCATGGAAGGCCCGTCACATAAGGTTAACCTCTGTGGGAAGTTTGTTCGATAGTATAAACCACATAAACAAACAAGTTTTGTGAGGTGCCTTAAGCTTCCATAGTGGATGCCACCACCAACACACTTCCACCAAGTCCAGAGCGTTCATAAGTGCAACATACCCTTCTTTTGGAGTATATCAACCATGTGGTGTTGTCGCCCATATGATTTCATCTTTCTGTAGAGTAATCTTTATATTTTCTTCCTCTAAAGCACTAATAAAACTATGACATACCCTGCTCCATCTATTTGGAATCCCAAGGTCCAGTGCATCAAACCATTTTTTGGAGGTCCAGTTTGGGTGTTTGTCATCAACAATATGAGAGAGTTGGGTGATGCCAACCGTTGTAAGGATTTTCCCTAATTCCAGTGGTAGTATGTGTGTGTTTTCACATCTAGACTAAACATCAATGCCTAGTCGCACCTGCTCACCATTCCCGATTCTCCAGGCTAGTACTTCCTTGATGACACTAATAGACTATGAGATAGCCTTCCATATGATAGGTGCACCAAATATGCCCTGTGTTGGCCTGCAAATCCAGTCAATGAAAAATAGAGGGTGAATGTATTTAAAATAGACCAACTCTTTCCATATGCTATCTAATAAGATAATCTTCTAGCCCATCTTGGTAGCTAGTGCCTTTGCAAATACATGTAGGTCCTTTATACCCCAGCCACCCCATTTTTCTGTTTTCCAAATTTTGTCCCAACGAACCTAGGCAAAATTCCTCACCACATTTTTCCCTCGCCATAGGAAGCAACAATAGATTTGTTGTATTATGTTGATGATGCCTTTTGGTATCCAGGCAAGAGTCATCTGGTATACCAAGATGACCTCCAGCATAGATTTGATCAAGGTGAGCCTGCCAGCTTTGGAAAGCCATCTCTGTTGCCATAAGTTGATAGGACCCTCGATTTTTTCAATGAGCCATGTCCAATCTGCAATATGATAACCATTTGGCTTGAGCTTGAAACCAAGATATTTGAGACCCATATCCAGCTCTTGCCCGGAAAATTGAAATTGTTGTATAGCATGTATTTGCTCATTTTGTAAGCAAGACACCATCAAGATGGTGGATTTGTTGAAGTTGGGTTCCATACATGTAGCTTTACAAAACATGGATAGTATTTTTTTGAAACATATGGTATCACGGATTGAACCATTTAAAAAAATAAGAACATCATATACAAACAATAGTTGTGAGAGATAAGAGACTTCAGATATCTTTACACCTCCCAATGACCCTTCAACACGAGCTTTAATTAACAGTCTACTTAATCCCTCCATGATAAAAAGAAATAACAATGGAGATAATGGGAATCCTTGTCTCAGACCATGTTCATCATGGAATAACCCCGATGCAGCCCCATTGATGAGAATGCTATAGGATGCGGATGTGAAACAACACATGATCCATTTAATGAACGAGTGAGTAAACTCAATATGGGTAAGAATGAGCTAAATATAAGACCAAATGGCACGATCAAAGGCTTTTGATAGATCAATTTTAAGGATGATACTCTTGGTGTTCGTTTTCTTGATCGAATGAATCCCTTCTTGAGCGGTCCCTATGGCTTCATGTGTCTATGCGATTAAGGAAAGTAAATTGTTCCTTTGATCCTACCCATTATCGAATTCAAGCTAAGCTAGCCAGAAGAGAAGCCTTAATCATGAAATGGTCTAGTCTTCTGGCCAGAGCATCCTCGCCAATTCTTCTATTCCTCCATGTCGGCAGTACATTGGTCAAGTCTATGTTCATGAGGTTATAGGAGTCCATCATATATTCAAAATAAGCCGTCAGGGGGTTAGTCTGTGCCCTATTTCCCCGGGATTCTACATGCCCCAAAGAGAATTTAAGGTCTCCCCCAATGAATAAATTGTCCGCCTGCATGAAATCTGCACTCAGCAGCCTGTCCCAATAAGCCTCCCTATTGTGACATGGACCATATATATTAATCAGTCTTAGGAGAAAATCGATATCAGTGGCTTTGAAATCAGCCCCAAAAATCCTTCTCCCCCCCAAATATTGTCTAAATTTATAGTCTTATTATTGAAACCCAACACGCAGCTTCCTGATCTCCCTCTTACATCTAGTGTGTGGGAATTCTAGTCTGGGAGCATATTCAACAAGATCTTGCTTATGGAGACCCCATCTCTCAAAATCTCCTGCAATAATATTACATCAATCCTATCTGATCCAATCAACATCCTGAGAGCTAGTTTCTTATCCAAGTTGGCCAAACTCCTGTAATTAAAGGAGAGGCACTTCATGAGGTAACCTTGTCAGGGTTCTTTTGATCTAAAAACCCCGTCAATAAGAGGCTGTATGCCAGTCACCACCTCAATACCTGTCCGCCTGATGGCTTTGGATAAATGTGATTGTCTTCCCCTAGGCAGTTTGAGGGCTTTAGAGGGTATAGGGTCCTCACCAAATCTGAAAGAGAGGGTTCGGGGGAGGGGAAGTGATCTCAGGTTATATCTATGGGAGCCATCAGGGCTCGAGCCTTCCCTAGAGAGGTTTGGGAGAGGGTCTAGGTGAATGGTTGAAACAAAGGTTAGAGGAGAGGGGGGTGCGAACACCATAGGACAATTTATAAAGCTAAATTTACATGCATTAATGCCCAAACCCAAAACAATAGATGATGATAATGAATTTTTAGAAATATTAAAATTTTGAGTAGAAGGGGGAGGGGAATGTAGAGTACCCGAAAATAAATCAGAGCCCCTTGATCGAGATCGAGTGACCAGAGCATCGATAGTCCTAGCTCCTTTTTGATGTGCCACCTCCACATCCATTCTCCAGCTCAATCGGGGTTCCTTTGTGTGCGCAACTAAAGATGTTTCAACTTCTGCAATTGTCTCAGTGCCCGCTGATACAAAAATTCTTGGGGGGTCCGACTGTTTCCTTGTGATAAGTGGGCAGTATTAGTACAGATGTCCTACCTCATGGCACCTCCTATAGCGAAAGGGAATCCCTTCGTAGTCTAGAATCTGCCAACGCACAATACCCCCCATCTGGAGCCGATATCTCTCCACCAAACCCTCACGGATATCCAAGTGCACCAATATTCTAGATATCGCCAGAAAACCTATATCATTATAAGATCTGTTGTGGTCCAAATAAACGCCCAGATTATCCCTAATGCATCTGAATATCTCCTCAGACCAGAATTGTAATAGCAACCCTGGGAGTCATACCCAAAATGACCTCGCCCCCTTTTTTTCCTTCTCTAGGTCGAAGAGGGGTGACCATCTCTTGAGGAGCACTGGCATCATCTCAATGTGCAAGTATCTTGTTAATACCTAGCTAATCGGTTTTGGTTGCAGGAAAATAAGAGAGAACCATCCCTTGGACATGGTAATTACCACAGGCAGTTGTTCCATTAAATGGCCCCATATCTACATTGTCCACCGCTTTAGACGCACCGAGGTATAGTTCCAGCCCCAGAACCTTCCCACCAACACAATACTCTCTATGAGCGCAGCTTGAGCCATGATGATACCCTCACCAAATACCAGTAGACACCCCTTTCACGCACCTTTGAGCACCTGGTTTTTTAATGCCCTACCGACCTATGTTCCTATGCTATTGGTTACGGTTCATCTCCCACCTGATGTTTATCTCTCAAGTCGAAGGCCCTATTTTCCTCTGGTCCCAAGTCCTATCGGTTAATTCCATCAAAGCACCTAAATGATCGGGCTATAGGAGCAAGACCCGAAGCTTGGAGGTCAGCATCAATAGCATCAGGAGCGTAATAAGACTGATTTAAACCTCCATTCTTGTCCAAAACTACTTCGCTCGTGCCTTCAATCGCCACACACGAGGTCTCATGTACATTATGCTCATAACCTTGTTGTTCATGTGCCCAGTACAACAACTCTGAAGGTGAAGGGGTATTCATAAAGGGTTGTTCTTGTTCCACCCCTAGGTTGGGTAAAACCTCCTTTACAGTCACGATTGGTTGTGAAAACCCTAACCTTTGTATTAACTCCATGTCCTCCATATCTGAGGTTTAAATGACAACTTGGGCGTCCAGTGACAAACTCGGGTGTGCTAGAACCCCTCCTCTCGACATATGTTTTTCTTCGACCCATATTTTGGATGAGTCCATGGTGTCAGATGAATAATCAATTATCTCTTCATCCATGAATAAACATCATTGCTTTATATCGGTTATTGTTCCAAGCAAATGTTCATGAGTCCCCTGAAAAGCGCTGACCCCGGCTTAGTATCCATCAAAACACACTATTCTCTTCTTCTTTTTGACCCTAACACTCGCAAGTATAAACAACTGACAAAAATGTCACGGTAGGAAAGCCTAAAGGGTCAGACTCTTCTACAGTTAACCTACCATAACCACATGTTAACAGTTACTGCAACTACGAAAATGGTATGTACCCTCCCTAATGCGCCCAGGTGTAAACTGGTCACGACTACACTGCACCACCATAACCACAGGCCAGGGGTTTACTCCCTGAGCTAAACCATATTTTAGGCATTTTCACCACAGATCTCTCCTTCACGGCTCATGTTGGATCCTCCCAAGTGCGCAAAGTAGCTCACTATCATAACCTTGATTACATATTATTTTCAAATCAAAAACATATCCTCCACATACAATATCAAATAAATAACACGATCACCAACTAGTTTGAAATATATAGAATGATTTGTTTTGCTTCTTGTGAAGCCAATCTTTAACCTATATAGAGATATTTTTAGCGTACATACCAACTATTTCTTTCCTTTCACAACAAAGCCTTATGGCCGCTTCATGTTCATTTATTATTCCATATACACATGCATGAATGTTGTCTTCACATCCGATGTTCTACTTCAAGATAAAAAATAACATCAATAAATAAAATAAATCTAATAGAAGTTCACTTGGAAATAGGAGAAAAAAATCACTGAAGTCAATTCCCTCTACCTGGGAATAACCTTTTTCTACTAAACAAGCTTTGTATCTCCACTATTGCTTATGTGTGTAACTTATTCTTAAACAACTATTTTCTTCCAATGGGATTTATTCCAGTCAATGACTCTAGTTGATACCAAGCCTCATTTCCATTTCGTCAAACATGGCATTTTTCGAGAGTTTTCCATCCTCTAAATGCACTTCATCCCAAATAGTTCTAGGATAATCATTAATAATAAAAAAAGAAAAAAATTAATGAAAATTAGGTGGAGTATACCTTTCTAGTTTCCTTCTTTCTGGAACCAATCCCCTTAGTTCTAGAATCTGTTGTTCTTGTTCTTTTGATTTGTGTCCTTCTGTTTAGTCTGATTCGTCATCCTTCAATTCAAAATATATTTTTTATATTTCTTTTTCCCTTGGAAGGACTTCCTATTTGACATATTTTACTTCTCTAAATACCACATCTCAACTATATACAACCTTCTTAGTTTATGGGTTCTAAAGCTTATAACCTTTAATACAATATTTATACCCAATAAAGACACACTTTTCAACTTTCTTATCCAACTTTCTCATATTATTCTTTGGAATGTGCACATAAGAATCACAACCAAATATCCCAATATGCTTAAAAGAGGGTTTATTACCATTCCATACCTCGTGTGGAGTCCTTTCATCCATTTTTGATGAGGATGATCTATTTACAAGATAACACATAGTTCCCACTTCCTCTCCCCATAATTCCTATCCTAAAACAACACCACTGAGCATGCTCCTTAATTTATCCATCAACATCTTGTTCATCCTTTATACAACTCCACTCTATGGAGGTGTGTATGGAGTAGTCTTCTGCCTTTCTTTACTACACTTCTTACAAAATTATTTGAATTCATTCCCATAAAATTCTCCACTATTATCTATCCTTAACACCTTAATTTTCTTCTCTCTTTGATTTTCCAATACAAGAGCCTTAAACTCTTTGAACTTGTCAAATACTTCAGATTTCTTCCCGAGGAAATAAATCCATGTATTCCTTGAGAAGTCATCTATAAATGAGACATAATATACATATTTACCCGATGATGGAACAAACACAGGTCCAAACGCATCACTATGAATTGTCTATAATAATCCCTCTGACCTCGTAGAACTAGAGGAGAATCTTACCCGATTCTACTTCCCCTATAAACAATGTTCTCATAAATCAAAATCAAGAGAGAAATTAGACATACCTTCTACCATACCATTAATATGTAGTACTCAAAATCCCTTCTCTTTGATATGTTCTAATCTTTGATGCCACACCATAGTCTTTTCTCTAGAAGTTGTGGGAGTTTTTCCATCTTTGGTTCCAATTTCAATAACAATGTAACTATTTCACCGATCACTTACAATGCTTCCCAACATCTTATATGTTGGCATTTATGTCAACAATGGTATGGTTTTTTGATGTCAACAGTGGCATGCTTTGTATGGAACCTGATCTAGTGTTCTGATGTAGCGTGCATTTGGCAATTTTGTTACTAGCAACGTCTATGTTGGCTAGTGGTGTTAAGCCTGCATAAATTATGCAGTCTTCCCAAATTTAGACTGTGCATATGTTCCTAGGCGTTGAAAATAAATATGCTCTGGCTCACACCTCAAAAACCACTATTTTATCTATCCCACGATGGCTTCTTGATTTCATATAGACTTGATTCACCATGGTAAATGCCCAAGGTATTATTGGTCGAATTAATTACCACCAAAATTTGCCAAAGGATTTCCCATGGTAATTCTATAGTCACAAAGTGATGGGTATAAATATTTTTCTCTGGCACCAAATGGGTGAACTGTTGGAGCGATCAAGTGCATGTTTTAAAGTTTGTGGTTCAACCAATTGTTTTGGTACAGGTTGCTTCTTTGTTCTTACATTAGAGTAAGACAAGTTTAGGTGTAATCGCATTGTAGCCTTGTCTCTTATATGGTGTGATCATTTGTATCAATTATGATTTATATGTGGTGATCAAGAAATCAGAGATTGGATAGCCCTAACTCACATACCAGGTGTCAATGATAAAAAAAATTGTATATACCCTTGCTCTAGCATAGGTATGTGGTCATTGATTAATTGACCTTAAGCATTGAGGGTAAATCAATAATAATGGTTATTAATGGTCTTATCTAATGCATTGATGATGACTTACTAATGATGTCATGTTCTGGCACGATGTGGGCCTTTTCACAATCAAAAGTACTACTTGTGATTCTCTATGTGTTATGGTTCACATAATGTGTGATGAAGTATTTTGATCACATATTTAAGTAGTGTGTCTGACCTATCACAAAGAGGGAGTAAGGTCTCACTGATCAAGACGTGTAGCTATGAATCTGTCAAAGGGGTTCAAGCCAAGGAGAATTCCAGTGTAGTGTAATGGCAATTTGAGTGTTGATCATTTTTTGGTGTGTAAGCTCTTGCTTTGGAACAATGGTCAAGGGTATATGAAATGAGGGAATATCTAGTTGTAGAGGGTAATGGAAAAATCTAGTATGCGTAAAGTATTTCCCTGCTTAGAACACATGCAAGAAATAAAGCATCTAATGCTTGAGTGGAACTGTTTTCTTGTCTGATTTGATGACATACAATTTATTTATATTACATTAATTCTTGTAAAGCATAAGCTCTAATGGTGAGTTTATACTATGGCCAACAAACAGATATGAGGGACTAGGTGCTTCCTGTTGGTGGGTGCTAGTGAAATAGTGAAGGGAGTGGGTGCTTCTTGCTGTTGGGTTCCAGAGAAACAATGAAGGAAGTGGGTGCCAATAGAATGGTGAAAGGGAGTGGGTGCTTTCTACTGGTGGGTTATAACAAAAAAATGTGAGTCATTGGTTCCTACTAGTTAGTGCCAGCGAACATATGTAAAGAAATATTTGAGGAGAGAAGAGGAATGGTGATTTTCTCCCTTTATGGGTTTCCACCTAAAATATATGTGTTCTTGTGTATGATTTTTATGACTTGTTTATGTGTTTCTTGGTGATGCATATATACTTGAATGGTGAATGTAAAATGGAAAGTTAAATTTGTAATAATACCTGAAATATTGGTTCACCCCCCCCCCCTAGTATTTCCAACAATTGGTATAAGAGAGGGTCCTTCAGGAATCTGTTTAACATCTGAAGGAAAATCCAAGGAATATGGCAAAGAAGCACAAGAAGAAAACATAAAAGAAGAAGGAAAATCATACGAAGTGTTACACTGAAATTTGTCACCATGGCTATCTACAGTTAAATAGCCATTTTGTCCTCCTTGTCAAGCCTCAAACCTTTGCTCTTCATGTCAAACTTCAAAAAGAGAGAAATTCACTTTAAAACATGTTTATCTCTGGGTACGCAGGTTCTCTCTACCTTTCCTGCGTGTACGCACTCCTAACACACTGTACCTGCGTATTTATACGCTTTGTAAGCTAAAGGTTGGGTGCGTACCCCTGTAAAGGTCAAAAGGCGCGAGTTTCATCTCTAAAAAGTTACTTGTGGTCACTTCTAGAGCCTTCTAGAAGAGTTTTTGGCGTGTATTGAGCGCCTCCAGATGGTTCATGCATCCCTATGATAGAGGAGCTTATCCCATCAAGAGAGGAGCTACCCCATCCAAGAGGGAGTATCCCATTGATGTTGGAACTGAATAACCTCTTCTAGAATGCTATAAATACAGGCATTGGGCCAAAGGAGGGAAGGTTGAAAGCTGAACATTCTATAGGGTAAATGCTGCTGGAATTACGACTTCCATTTGTTGACTTGTGAGGAGAGATCACTATCCTTCCTTGTTGCCATAGTGGGAGTGGGTGAGCTTGTCAAAGTAGAGGAAATCTCTTGCTGGACCCTGGGAGGAGCTTGCACAAAACCAAGGCTCAGGTTGTAATGGTTCCTTTTTTGTTTCCTTAATACAAATAAGTCCATTCTTCTCAATGATTTGTTGTTAATGAATTATTTCATGTACTCCTTGGTCTATGTGATGAATATGCTTTGTTTTATGATGAATATTCAGGTGTTATGTAATCGTTTGCTTTGTTAGTGTATGCAAGTCTGAAAGTGAAGGAGGAGCTCATCTGGATCAGCAAGGCTGGACTGCTACAACAAGCGTGGGACCTAAGGTAAGATCGAAAACATTTGAATTCTCGTAGAATGATTTGTATCTAGAGAAGGATAGCTCTTGTTTGGTTTGTTTGTCACTAGAGAGTCTTAGACTCCTAGGGAGGTTAGATTTGCCCGCAAATATAACTCTTTCCGCATGACAAAATTGGCGACTCCGCTGGGGACTCCATTAATGGTTTTGATTTTTCCTTTGATTGTTACTTTGATCTGAAAAGAGTCTTGTTTCTTTTGCTTTTTGATCGCTTGACTGTGTTTTTTGGGTGGCTTAGCTTAGGGTCAGTTTAGAACTTAGTTTTTCTTTGTTTTACTTAAGTACGCACCCTCTGAGTTGGACACAGTGCGTACTTGTGCGCACTGTATCTGTGTACACAGAGCGTGCACGCACCTGGTTAAACAGGTTGCCTGCGTACCCTGGTAAAATTTAGAAAATTCCCCTCTTTTATCAGTTTCTCCCTTTTGAATTTGTTTTTCTTAGATTTTTCTGCCCAGATTCACTGTTGACTGTCAAAAATCTTCACCTATACTTTTTCCTTTAGTGTCGAAAGTTTTAGTGGAATTCCTTGAAATTTTAGCCTTAGGGTTTGGTTTTTATTTTGGTCCTGTAGTGACTTTGGGTTTAGAAGTCGCAAAGCCTTAGATATCTCTGGTTTTGTTGATCTTCTTAGGAGTCGGATCAGTTGCAAAATCTTCCCTCGTGAGCAACCACCTTTGTGTTGTCTCTTTTGCAAAATTTCAATAAGCTTGTTCATTTAAAGTTGCGAATTTCATTTTATGAAAGAACAAAAAGAGATTGAGTTTTTGTTTTGATTAGTTCATGATTCTGCATAACTAGTCCTTGGATTGATCATTGCCAAGTAAAACATCCCAAGAATCATCCTAGTAAGCTTTTGCTTCTTAGATTAGAATCCTAGTTGAAAAGTTAAATACATTTTCTTTGTTTCGCTTTTGAGTGATTTTTTATAGATTTGCTTAGATCTTGAAATTGCTTTGATTAGATTAGTTTTACATGCTTTTTGTTAAATAGGAAAATATCAACGATCTCCTTTGCGATATTTGCTTTAGAGTAATATTTGATATCTTTGAAAGAGAAAAGAATTTTTTCGTTAAAGTAGAGAGTGGTCTTGTTTTGTGTGTTTTAAAAGAGAAAAGAAAATTGTTTCTTTGATTGTCTTTTGAGAAGTTGTGTTTATTGAAAAGATTGCATTCTCTCAACTCTCTTAATTAGGACTTTCATCGAAAAGAAAAATTATCGAATCATCTTAAGTGCATTTTTTAGAGAATTGGAGTCGAGTCTACATATCATCAAGTTTCATCTCCATCACCTTTGTCCTAAAAGAACAACCATTAAAATCAACGCTTAATCTAAAATAAACATAGAAATTTTTATTTTTCTAGGGCTCTGAAGCACCAACATAGATTAGGCTAGTGTCTTGGAGTAGGTGAGTACTTAACTCTCCAAGACTATTAAAACAAACAGATAGCTTATCTTGAGATAGCATAAATCCAGCTGTTACATTTGTATTCTGGGAAAGCTCCTCTTAAAGGAGAAGCACGAGCTCGTGTCCGAACCAGTGAGGGGATCAATCCTCCCTCGTTGGGAACGACGCCAGACATGTACGCATTACAAACGGTGTACCTCTTGTAGAGGAGCCTGGGGATCACTTATCGGTAAACCTTGGATTAACCATTGTCAAGGAGCCGGTAAGGGGATTGAGCTTGTTACTCTGCCCTTGCGTGCTGTCGGGGTTTAGACTGTTCCCCCAGATATATTTGTTT
>APFE031517192.1:43757-88963 GCA_000404065.3 Pinus taeda
AGGATCACACAAGACAAAGATAGAGATCAGAACTAGGCTGCAAGCATCCCTCATAATCCATTCCTCCATGACCACTATCCTTTCCTAAGGTTTGGTCTCATTCGGGCTAAGATTTCACCTTCTACAGGAAGTTCTGTGTCTTCTACGGGAAGTTTTGTGTCTTCTACAGGAAGATACTGTAGAGCCTTCAGACAAGCCAAAATCGATCTCAGAATAGGACCCGAAGGTTGGGAATCTGTCTATGATGCCTGTAAACATCCTTGCTTCCATCCATCGCCATATGTCACCTTTTTCCATCTCTGTACGCCTCCAGTGCACTCATTTTTTTTATGTTCCTGCACAGTCACACACAGAAATCCTGTTTTCTTCATACTGCCAGCAAAAACATTTTAATGACAAATCAAGTAGCAGTTTTTCACTCACCATACTTGTTACCCTCCATCTAGACTCCTCATCAGCTGAGACCCTCGTCAGCAGTGTAGCCCTGCTAATTCTAGCTTGCATTCTAGGAGGAGAAGCAGCTACAGGACATCCTATAGGAATCCTGTAGTAGCCGATCTCTCTGAAAGACATACTCTAGAGACAGGGATAGCAAAGTATGGCCGAAGAGACATGCATGGAGCTCTACTTGAACGTATGAACATCAACAACATCAGAGGCCAAGCATACAGTGTGCATGCAATAGCAACAAGCAAAGGAATGGGTTCCAGAACTTGAAATCTGCATAACATGGCCGCGACCATGCAGGTAAGTGCCTAAACTCGTTCTTCAATTGCATAAATCATATTTTAAAGCTGCATGACTATGGGAATGGTTCAGATTGAGTGGAATCGGTGGCTAGTCAACTGGCAACCCTCAGGCAGTTACATATCCTCGTGGAATCCAAACGAGCCCTGTTACATTCAAAATTGTCGATTAGATGTGCAGCCAGCACGTGTGGAGTGTCCATTTAGAGAGAAATTTTTGGGATTGGTAGTGGTGGTAGTGGATAACGGGAGAGAGGAGATGATGGCGGTTAGAAACATGCAGAAACATTATGGTTGTGATGTTGGATCAACGGTCTGGTCCAGCCACCTCATCCCCTCACCACGAATCACGCCGCAGTTAAAAGACGCTCAGTTGAAACATGCACCACCCTCTGTTCATTCTCCACCCACGACGTTCTCGACTGGAGTACGTATCCACCACTTCGAGAACAGTTAACTAGTTGTCCTCCACCAGTTTTTCTGCCTGTTTTCGAAAATCTTCCACCTATCGGGCTCTATCGGAAGCACAATTTCATTCTACAGGAACCGAGAGCCTTCTATAGGAAGGGTTCTACAGGAAAGGCATAAAACTGCTTGGCAGAAGGGAAACCCAAAATTTTCATTGAATTTCAAGCTCCAAACAAGGTAGGCTCCAGAGAACTTCTCTATGCATGATTTGTTTATGCAAGGTGGTGAATTGAATGACATCAGTTTGAAAAATGAGAGTAGAAGTCTGCCTATGCATTGGGGAAAAAACGTAAAAGTTTACTTGCATATTTCATTGAGTTTACCCAGTTCTTTCTCTGCATTCTGAAATCTCCTCATCATTTTTAAAATTCTCCTGTAAGGAAGATACATGCAGTAGTAGAGGCTAGCCTATGTGTGTGAAAAAACTGAATTTACATATCTATCTATGTGCTAAGAAGAGAATCTGTATCCTTATGCTCTGGCCTGTAAAAACAAAATTATTCTTTTCATAAACAGACAGTCGAATTTTGGCTGATAGCGGTCTTAAAACAAGGGAATTATTGCTATTTGATACTGTAAGGAACACACGAGGAATTCCTTCTTAGGTTCAGAAGAAACCGAATTCAACTATCCTCTGTTTCAGTGATTGACTGTTGTTTTCCTGAACATTTTCTTTTCTGGTTAAAACATAAAAAGAACACTCAACATCATGCCAAGAGGATTCATAAGGAAAGAGCCCTCAGACTCTAGCAAGCTGTAGGAGCACCCTGAGGTGGTGGACCTCTTCACCCAGGCAAATTGGATATCGTTCTTTGACAAAATCCAGGGTCATGATGAGGAGATAATTGAAGAGTTTTTAATGTCCCTGAGACCACATTCAAAGACACATGCCACAGTTAGTTTTAGTGGTTTGACCCTAGAACTCACCCCTAAGCTCATCAGTAGAATCACTAGTCTACCATTGGGGCTCCCTTGGAGCAAGGAAGAGAGATCATTGGGCCAAGTTGCTAAGAAAACATTTTTCTGCCCAAGGAGCATCCTGTAGAAGACAAAAATGGAGTTAGAAGGACAAGCCTACCTCCTCTCTGGAGTGAAGTTAGTTATCAAATTATGAAGTACATCACATGTGAAGGGAGATTTAGCATCATCTATGGATATCATTTCAGGTTGTTATGTGAATTAAGGCATGGGATTGACTTGCCTCCAGCCCAGAAACTGAGCATCAGATATTTCCTTCTTCAGTCCTTAATTGAATGTGGTACGAAGCTAAATGAAGGGATCCCAGATCAGTGGGCCCACCATGGGCTCATCAAACTGTTGGTGGAAGATGCTTTACACACCTATACTGTCCCCATATCTTGGGAAATCTTCATAAACATGTCCAGAGATGATAACATTAGAACTTTGGCTGAAAACATCACTCCATCCAACAGTGAGGAGGGGGAAGCAAATTGAATAAATTGAGA
Source organism: Pinus taeda (assembly GCA_000404065.3). NCBI lineage: Eukaryota > Viridiplantae > Streptophyta > Pinopsida > Pinales > Pinaceae > Pinus > Pinus taeda. Next base: position 46,438 of record APFE031517192.1, read on the forward strand.
AAAACAATAATGAGGGAACACAGGACATTCAAGCAGAGGGCAGAACAAAGGAAGCACAGGAAGAACAGAAAGAAATTGGAAAGACTGTTGAGCCTAAAATAGAGGAAGAAACAACAGAAAAAATAGCAAGGGAAAAGAGGATACAGAGTAGAAAGGAAAAGGCTGAGAAAGCCCAAATGAAGGTTGCCACAGCCAAATCAGGCACCCAGAAAGAAAAGGGAAGGGCACACCTTGAGATATCAGACATACAGACAAAAATAGTGGACACAAAGATTTCTACAGGAAGCGAAGAAAAAGAACAATAGGAAGAGAAATCCCCTAAGATGTTGGTAAGGGAGGCAGCAGTTGTGCTTGCTGCATTAAGCACACCTACGAAACAAAAAGGAAAGAGAAAGAGGAAAACCTCCATGTACTTTAAAGCTAGGAGAAGCACAAGGATCAAAGTGGGCAAACCCCAACCACAATCAAAGGAACCAATTGTCATTGAGGCACAACCACTAAACCGAAAGAAGAGTCTCCTCCAAAGATATCTATCACCTATGAAAGAGGAAGCTCAAAAACCTCCACTAGGATGATGGACTCAAAGACAGCTCTACAGGAAGCTGAAGCATCTCTACAGGAAACTCTAGCGAAGTTAAAAGACACTGAGAAATTGGAGGAGAAGGCAACCAAACAATCACAGAGAGAAGAAAAGACCGAGGAGATACTAGAGCCAAGCCCTTAGCCTAACTTGGGCTCATATTACAACCTGTTAGAAGGTGGGAAGATCATCCCACAGAAGTTTGTTGTACCACTTTTCTTTTTTTTAGAACAAGAGCAGGTTAGGACTCACACTTGGATGAGGATTGCCAAATCCAAGGGTGTTGCAAACATAGGCCACCTGGAAGAACAGCTAAAAGAATCAAGAAAAGAGTTGGCCATGGTGAGGCACCTGGAAAGCAGTCAAAGAGCCAAATTATAGGAAGAGAATGAGCTGCTGAGAAAGAAATTGCAGCTACAAGAAGGTCATAAGGAAGATAAAATGTCCATTGTGGGAGAGTAGCAGTAGCAAGAAGGACCTATAGCAGACAAAGAAACAATAGAGGAACAACAAAAAGAGGAAAAGCTGCACGCTGAGGTTGAGATGCTGACAAAACTGTTACACGAAAAGGAGTCACAGGCATCAGAAGAAATAAAGGTTTTAAAACAACAGGTGCAAGAGAAAGAAGCCCAAATGGCATGCATGGCCAGCTAGGCAGTAGAAGCCTTACAATGTAGGCAACCTGCTAAGTCATATGCATTATATCTTAAAGATCAATGGTTTCAATTTCAAATTAACAGACTGGCCCAAAGGGGCACCATTCCATTCCAAAATTACAATCAGTTCATGTATTTGTGTGACAGTAGCTCAGCTGAAGATAAGGCCAAGTTAGCATAATTCTATTTACACAACTTGGCACTTCCAAACATGAATCTATGGGACCCCAATGTAGCGTTGGGAGATGTGCAACTAATGGCCATGGCCTCTTGGTTAAACCATGAGGAAAAGAGGGCAGCTGAAATTTGGAAAGTTATGAACAAGGAGCTAAGTGAGCCACTCATGATCAGAGTAGAACTAGAAGATCCCTCAGCTTTAGTGTATGCCCATCAACACCTGGCCAACAACCCTTAGGTTCTCCCAAACTACATTGAAAGGAAATCTCAGGCCATTGCTCACTTTGAGGACATGGAAAGACTGTTTGGTGATAACTGTGTCCATGCTTGCACAAGGAGATGGAGCACATTGTCCCACAGTCTGAAAATAAGAGAGTACCACTCCCCAACAAGGATGCGGGAAGCTTTGGCTAGAGTACCACTTTACAAACAGTCAATGCAAAATCTGAAGACCAACTGGATTGGCCTAAGGTTCAGTCCTCCATTGCTTTTGGGACTGTTGGAAGGGGTCAAAGAAGAAGAAGAACACAGGAAATGGGAGGAGGTGGAGAGAAAAGCAGGGTTTTGTGACTGAGAAGAGGACATCACCTCAAAAGCCTGGGATGTCAGAGAGGCATTCAAAGCAATCAAAGATGATGAGCTAGATTAGTTGCTCAAAGGATAAGCAACACATTCAGCAGGGGGGTGATGATGAGCGCCAAAAATGGGTAACTTATTGGGCTCATTTTTCCCATTATTCTCAATTAATCCACCATTCTTCATAGTTCTATGCATGCTTTTGAATATATTTATGTTAATTGAATGAATGAGAATAGTCACTTGACCACAAAGTCTAATACGTGCTTATTGTAGATTTTTGGACATCATTTGGACCAAGGTCAAGCATTTATGAGCAATTTGATAACCAAATACGAAGGAACAAGGCTGAGGATTTGTAGGAATGGTGTCTCCAGCACTAAATGGCCCCTTCCTCGAGTTCTCCACCATCAGCTTGGAGTTCAACAACCCACCAAAGATGATTTCAAGGGGCAGCCGAGCAGATTTTGTGAAGTGGCTGATTAACTGTAGTTTTGAGCAGCCAAGCTCCTAAAGTTAAGGAGGGCTATTGGGAGTCCTCATGGTGCATAAGTAGGAAGGTTTCAAGCCTTGGTAGTTTAGCTATTGAACAGTTGTTTTTCACACTTAGTGCAGTTCTGCATTTCAGCTCATTTTCGAGCTCTTGCCCTAAACAGTTTTGTGACATGATTATTTTTTGAGTAATGGAGATAAATTTCGCTTTGCACCAGATCTGAGCTTTCTTAGGAGGCTGTAGCTCTTGGGGTTGGGCCCAACCCAAGTGCTAGTACCTCCTTTGTGTACTTTTATGTGTTTTCCTTGCATTCATAGAACAATTTCTGTTATCTAGGTTAAGATCTTGCTTTGTTACTTAGGTTGCTTTTGATGATTAAAATAACTTTTCATGCTTCAGGTTGATTTGAAAGTTTGGTGATAGAAAAGATCTGCAAAAAGGACAACAAGCAATCCTTGATCTCACCTCTCCCTCCTTGCGACCATGAGTTGAGACCAAGGCATACTTGCTGCCACAAAAACACTGTTTTTGCCTTTCCATGCAATTACTAGTGTTAGATTTCTAGTTGGGAAAAGTTGCTACTAGTTGTACTTGCATGTTTAGATCTGTTCTTGCTTAGTTTCCATAGTTATCTTGCATGATTTCCTGTCTATAAACTTTTGTGCATCATATTTCTGGCTTTTAGGTCAGATTAGGTCAAAATAGATAGATCTCTGGTTTTTCTAGTCTTTGTTCGATCAGTTTTGGAAAATAGTGTGTAGAGCACCTGTAACACATCCCTGCCTATCCTTCCTCCATCATACAACCTGCTCCAACCCCTAATCCAAGATTCCTTCCCTTCATTTGCCACACTTTTCCACTTTGCCCTAATTTCTACATTCTTGTGCAGCATTGCTCCCTCCATCCTTGAACAAATCCAACCACCTTCATCACTCCTTAGTTTCATTTACTAGGTCCTAGACCCCTTCAAATCCTCATCCATCCTCCATTTCCACTTTCCCACCGTGTTTCCACCATCAACCCTCCAAAATCCTCTTTCGGCTCTTCCTGTAGAACTTCCTGTAGAACATCCTGTAGAACCCCTGCAAACTTCTTGTAGAAGTTCACGTGAGCAGTTTTTCGAGATCTGATCACTGTGAAACTCTCTGAAAGGGTGCTAGGGACCCCTCAGGCCCTCTTCTCACCTTCCCATCCTCTTGCAAGCGCATACTCCATTTCCTTTCGCCAATCAACCTCTGCACAGTCAAAAATCGTTAAAGCACATGCATAATAATTTTGCAAAATTACTCAAAAATGCAAAAAGATGTTTTTTCCATATTTTCCTTTAGAAGTAGCTTACTCACATGAAATTTACCTTTCCAAGATCCAATGGTATCCATTTCCGTAGCTTTCATCTCTTTTCTTGCACCAGTAGGGTTAGCCGATAAAACTAGGGTTTTCTAAGGTTTGTATTTCCTTTCAACTTTCAGCTTCTTTCTACAAGTAGACTAGCTTCTTTTGAGTTAACTTTCATCCATCACAGTTAAAAGCTTCTTCTAAGATCTCATAGAAGTTGTCTTAAGCTCCTAGCGGACTTGTGCCAGTTGATCAAGTGACAGCCTGCGGCAAGAGCTAGTACTTGTGCATATAGCACCGTCGCTTCCAAGTTTGTTACGAACAACCGGGTTAATAAAAGTAAAGAAGGGAGTCCCAGGAGTTGCAGCATCATTGTTGCAATATTGGAGCTCACTATCATGCAAAGGATGTAACACATACCCAACATTCTCCCACTTTTAGTTATCTTTGCACGCAAGGGGTCACAAGAGTGCATGATCACCAATGTAGGGGAATAATGCCCATTGGTTCTATACACCAAGATAATTCTCAATGCCCACATATTTTGTTCATGAATCTATAACATTATTCAAAGCGTCTAGTTTTTCCAACAATATCTTCTTGTCTTGAATCATATCTCTCACAAAGTGATATTGAACATCAATATACTTTGTATTCGAATGATAGGCTAGGTTATTGGCCAGAAAGATTGCACTTTGATTGTCAGAATCTATCTTTACAACTTGTTGTACCAACCCAATAGCTGAACCTAATTTCTAAAACCATATTATTTCCTTGTTTGCATAAGTGGCTGCCATGTATTCAACTTTTGTAGTTGAGAGTTCCACTACAGATTGTCTTTTGCTTATCCAACTCATTACTCCTCCAAATAGGTTAAACACATACCCACTTGTAGACCTTTTGTGATCTACATCACCAACCCAGTTTGCATCAACAAAGCCATTTATGTCCAACACTCTATCTAATCCTAGTCTTCCTTGATAGCATAATCCACAGCCAATAGTGCCACACAAATAATTGAAAACCCTCTTTATTGTTGTCTAATGCTCCTTCCCTAGTTTTGACATATACCTGCTCAATGCTCCAATTGCATGTGCTATTTCGAGTCCCATGTTATACATCAAGCTTCCAACCACACTGGCATATGGAACATGAGACAAGTCCTCTTCATCTTCTTGTGTCTTGGACAATGACCTGTAGATAACATTAAACCTTCAGGAATATGCACCTTTATTTGTTTACATTCTTGCATAGTAAACTTCTACAATATTATCCCTACATACTTCCTTTGACTCAACTAGAGTTTCATGTTTTCCCGATCTCTTTTAATTTCCATTCCCAAGATAACATTTCTAGCATCAAGATCCTTCATGTCAAATTTAGAGGATAACTAAGTCTACACTTCTTGGATGATTTCCCTATTATTTCAAATCAACAACATATCTTTTTTCCCAAGAAAAAGGCGCAATTTTCATTAATTATAAGAAAATTACATATTGTATCTTCAGCATGTGTGAGATGCAGTCACCATTATAGGGATAAACCATTTAGATCAGTACAAATTCATAGTTCAATATTTATAATAACAACATAATATTTACTTAAAAAGTTATAAGCATAACTATCCTATAAGAAAACGATTGAAACAAAAAGCAAAAAAGAAGATTGATCTTATGGAGATTATTTCGATATATTCCCATCCATCTCAATGAATGGTTGATGAAAAAACTGGTAGAACACTCGATCTCTAAATTCCTGTATCAACCACTGCCCCCTGTTCTGCTGCGCGACCTCTTTGGAAAGAAAATCAACGACCACATTCCTTTCCCTGTATATATGAGAGCATACAATAAAATCAAATTGTGATTTTAGAGTGATGACCTCATCCAGTAAACCCCTGAGTGTGTGCAAGTGACAATGTATGCAGAGTTGATCCAGTTTATAACAAGCTGTGAGTCCCCAAAGATCTGAATCTTGTGGCATTTTTGTTCCAGTGCAAATATGAGAATGTATCTTAGGAAATTTAGTTCAACATATTTGTTGGTGCCTCTCCATAAGCCCACTTTGATCTTGAAGAAGTGTGAGTCATTTATATGAAGTACTGCCCCACCCCCCCCACCACATCCAGCGGTTTGAGATGACCCATCAAAGTAAGCCTAGGAGATGTTCGTGTCTATTACTTCCAAGTTTATGACCCGGGTGTGGTGGCTTCAGGAATCAAATTATAAACAACAACGGTATAATTGCATGTGGCCGGCCAATGAGTCGGTGCATCTTGAAAAATATTGCCATTCCTGGTCAGCCAGATTCCCCAATAAACAATCAGAGGGAGATTTTTGACTTTTTGTGAGGCTTCTTTGTTCCACCAACATTTCCAGGCATCAAATAAATGCATACCTTCCCATCTTAGCACAATGTTGAGGGAGGCGGTGATATGAATCCACATCTGGCATGCGACCAGGAAATGAAGGAATAAATGATCAATATCCTCTACATTTTCCTTGTAGAGGCAACATCTGGATAGATCATGGAAGGCCCGTCACATAAGGTTAACCTCTGTGGGAAGTTTGTTCGATAGTATAAACCACATAAACAAACAAGTTTTGTGAGGTGCCTTAAGCTTCCATAGTGGATGCCACCACCAACACACTTCCACCAAGTCCAGAGCGTTCATAAGTGCAACATACCCTTCTTTTGGAGTATATCAACCATGTGGTGTTGTCGCCCATATGATTTCATCTTTCTGTAGAGTAATCTTTATATTTTCTTCCTCTAAAGCACTAATAAAACTATGACATACCCTGCTCCATCTATTTGGAATCCCAAGGTCCAGTGCATCAAACCATTTTTTGGAGGTCCAGTTTGGGTGTTTGTCATCAACAATATGAGAGAGTTGGGTGATGCCAACCGTTGTAAGGATTTTCCCTAATTCCAGTGGTAGTATGTGTGTGTTTTCACATCTAGACTAAACATCAATGCCTAGTCGCACCTGCTCACCATTCCCGATTCTCCAGGCTAGTACTTCCTTGATGACACTAATAGACTATGAGATAGCCTTCCATATGATAGGTGCACCAAATATGCCCTGTGTTGGCCTGCAAATCCAGTCAATGAAAAATAGAGGGTGAATGTATTTAAAATAGACCAACTCTTTCCATATGCTATCTAATAAGATAATCTTCTAGCCCATCTTGGTAGCTAGTGCCTTTGCAAATACATGTAGGTCCTTTATACCCCAGCCACCCCATTTTTCTGTTTTCCAAATTTTGTCCCAACGAACCTAGGCAAAATTCCTCACCACATTTTTCCCTCGCCATAGGAAGCAACAATAGATTTGTTGTATTATGTTGATGATGCCTTTTGGTATCCAGGCAAGAGTCATCTGGTATACCAAGATGACCTCCAGCATAGATTTGATCAAGGTGAGCCTGCCAGCTTTGGAAAGCCATCTCTGTTGCCATAAGTTGATAGGACCCTCGATTTTTTCAATGAGCCATGTCCAATCTGCAATATGATAACCATTTGGCTTGAGCTTGAAACCAAGATATTTGAGACCCATATCCAGCTCTTGCCCGGAAAATTGAAATTGTTGTATAGCATGTATTTGCTCATTTTGTAAGCAAGACACCATCAAGATGGTGGATTTGTTGAAGTTGGGTTCCATACATGTAGCTTTACAAAACATGGATAGTATTTTTTTGAAACATATGGTATCACGGATTGAACCATTTAAAAAAATAAGAACATCATATACAAACAATAGTTGTGAGAGATAAGAGACTTCAGATATCTTTACACCTCCCAATGACCCTTCAACACGAGCTTTAATTAACAGTCTACTTAATCCCTCCATGATAAAAAGAAATAACAATGGAGATAATGGGAATCCTTGTCTCAGACCATGTTCATCATGGAATAACCCCGATGCAGCCCCATTGATGAGAATGCTATAGGATGCGGATGTGAAACAACACATGATCCATTTAATGAACGAGTGAGTAAACTCAATATGGGTAAGAATGAGCTAAATATAAGACCAAATGGCACGATCAAAGGCTTTTGATAGATCAATTTTAAGGATGATACTCTTGGTGTTCGTTTTCTTGATCGAATGAATCCCTTCTTGAGCGGTCCCTATGGCTTCATGTGTCTATGCGATTAAGGAAAGTAAATTGTTCCTTTGATCCTACCCATTATCGAATTCAAGCTAAGCTAGCCAGAAGAGAAGCCTTAATCATGAAATGGTCTAGTCTTCTGGCCAGAGCATCCTCGCCAATTCTTCTATTCCTCCATGTCGGCAGTACATTGGTCAAGTCTATGTTCATGAGGTTATAGGAGTCCATCATATATTCAAAATAAGCCGTCAGGGGGTTAGTCTGTGCCCTATTTCCCCGGGATTCTACATGCCCCAAAGAGAATTTAAGGTCTCCCCCAATGAATAAATTGTCCGCCTGCATGAAATCTGCACTCAGCAGCCTGTCCCAATAAGCCTCCCTATTGTGACATGGACCATATATATTAATCAGTCTTAGGAGAAAATCGATATCAGTGGCTTTGAAATCAGCCCCAAAAATCCTTCTCCCCCCCAAATATTGTCTAAATTTATAGTCTTATTATTGAAACCCAACACGCAGCTTCCTGATCTCCCTCTTACATCTAGTGTGTGGGAATTCTAGTCTGGGAGCATATTCAACAAGATCTTGCTTATGGAGACCCCATCTCTCAAAATCTCCTGCAATAATATTACATCAATCCTATCTGATCCAATCAACATCCTGAGAGCTAGTTTCTTATCCAAGTTGGCCAAACTCCTGTAATTAAAGGAGAGGCACTTCATGAGGTAACCTTGTCAGGGTTCTTTTGATCTAAAAACCCCGTCAATAAGAGGCTGTATGCCAGTCACCACCTCAATACCTGTCCGCCTGATGGCTTTGGATAAATGTGATTGTCTTCCCCTAGGCAGTTTGAGGGCTTTAGAGGGTATAGGGTCCTCACCAAATCTGAAAGAGAGGGTTCGGGGGAGGGGAAGTGATCTCAGGTTATATCTATGGGAGCCATCAGGGCTCGAGCCTTCCCTAGAGAGGTTTGGGAGAGGGTCTAGGTGAATGGTTGAAACAAAGGTTAGAGGAGAGGGGGGTGCGAACACCATAGGACAATTTATAAAGCTAAATTTACATGCATTAATGCCCAAACCCAAAACAATAGATGATGATAATGAATTTTTAGAAATATTAAAATTTTGAGTAGAAGGGGGAGGGGAATGTAGAGTACCCGAAAATAAATCAGAGCCCCTTGATCGAGATCGAGTGACCAGAGCATCGATAGTCCTAGCTCCTTTTTGATGTGCCACCTCCACATCCATTCTCCAGCTCAATCGGGGTTCCTTTGTGTGCGCAACTAAAGATGTTTCAACTTCTGCAATTGTCTCAGTGCCCGCTGATACAAAAATTCTTGGGGGGTCCGACTGTTTCCTTGTGATAAGTGGGCAGTATTAGTACAGATGTCCTACCTCATGGCACCTCCTATAGCGAAAGGGAATCCCTTCGTAGTCTAGAATCTGCCAACGCACAATACCCCCCATCTGGAGCCGATATCTCTCCACCAAACCCTCACGGATATCCAAGTGCACCAATATTCTAGATATCGCCAGAAAACCTATATCATTATAAGATCTGTTGTGGTCCAAATAAACGCCCAGATTATCCCTAATGCATCTGAATATCTCCTCAGACCAGAATTGTAATAGCAACCCTGGGAGTCATACCCAAAATGACCTCGCCCCCTTTTTTTCCTTCTCTAGGTCGAAGAGGGGTGACCATCTCTTGAGGAGCACTGGCATCATCTCAATGTGCAAGTATCTTGTTAATACCTAGCTAATCGGTTTTGGTTGCAGGAAAATAAGAGAGAACCATCCCTTGGACATGGTAATTACCACAGGCAGTTGTTCCATTAAATGGCCCCATATCTACATTGTCCACCGCTTTAGACGCACCGAGGTATAGTTCCAGCCCCAGAACCTTCCCACCAACACAATACTCTCTATGAGCGCAGCTTGAGCCATGATGATACCCTCACCAAATACCAGTAGACACCCCTTTCACGCACCTTTGAGCACCTGGTTTTTTAATGCCCTACCGACCTATGTTCCTATGCTATTGGTTACGGTTCATCTCCCACCTGATGTTTATCTCTCAAGTCGAAGGCCCTATTTTCCTCTGGTCCCAAGTCCTATCGGTTAATTCCATCAAAGCACCTAAATGATCGGGCTATAGGAGCAAGACCCGAAGCTTGGAGGTCAGCATCAATAGCATCAGGAGCGTAATAAGACTGATTTAAACCTCCATTCTTGTCCAAAACTACTTCGCTCGTGCCTTCAATCGCCACACACGAGGTCTCATGTACATTATGCTCATAACCTTGTTGTTCATGTGCCCAGTACAACAACTCTGAAGGTGAAGGGGTATTCATAAAGGGTTGTTCTTGTTCCACCCCTAGGTTGGGTAAAACCTCCTTTACAGTCACGATTGGTTGTGAAAACCCTAACCTTTGTATTAACTCCATGTCCTCCATATCTGAGGTTTAAATGACAACTTGGGCGTCCAGTGACAAACTCGGGTGTGCTAGAACCCCTCCTCTCGACATATGTTTTTCTTCGACCCATATTTTGGATGAGTCCATGGTGTCAGATGAATAATCAATTATCTCTTCATCCATGAATAAACATCATTGCTTTATATCGGTTATTGTTCCAAGCAAATGTTCATGAGTCCCCTGAAAAGCGCTGACCCCGGCTTAGTATCCATCAAAACACACTATTCTCTTCTTCTTTTTGACCCTAACACTCGCAAGTATAAACAACTGACAAAAATGTCACGGTAGGAAAGCCTAAAGGGTCAGACTCTTCTACAGTTAACCTACCATAACCACATGTTAACAGTTACTGCAACTACGAAAATGGTATGTACCCTCCCTAATGCGCCCAGGTGTAAACTGGTCACGACTACACTGCACCACCATAACCACAGGCCAGGGGTTTACTCCCTGAGCTAAACCATATTTTAGGCATTTTCACCACAGATCTCTCCTTCACGGCTCATGTTGGATCCTCCCAAGTGCGCAAAGTAGCTCACTATCATAACCTTGATTACATATTATTTTCAAATCAAAAACATATCCTCCACATACAATATCAAATAAATAACACGATCACCAACTAGTTTGAAATATATAGAATGATTTGTTTTGCTTCTTGTGAAGCCAATCTTTAACCTATATAGAGATATTTTTAGCGTACATACCAACTATTTCTTTCCTTTCACAACAAAGCCTTATGGCCGCTTCATGTTCATTTATTATTCCATATACACATGCATGAATGTTGTCTTCACATCCGATGTTCTACTTCAAGATAAAAAATAACATCAATAAATAAAATAAATCTAATAGAAGTTCACTTGGAAATAGGAGAAAAAAATCACTGAAGTCAATTCCCTCTACCTGGGAATAACCTTTTTCTACTAAACAAGCTTTGTATCTCCACTATTGCTTATGTGTGTAACTTATTCTTAAACAACTATTTTCTTCCAATGGGATTTATTCCAGTCAATGACTCTAGTTGATACCAAGCCTCATTTCCATTTCGTCAAACATGGCATTTTTCGAGAGTTTTCCATCCTCTAAATGCACTTCATCCCAAATAGTTCTAGGATAATCATTAATAATAAAAAAAGAAAAAAATTAATGAAAATTAGGTGGAGTATACCTTTCTAGTTTCCTTCTTTCTGGAACCAATCCCCTTAGTTCTAGAATCTGTTGTTCTTGTTCTTTTGATTTGTGTCCTTCTGTTTAGTCTGATTCGTCATCCTTCAATTCAAAATATATTTTTTATATTTCTTTTTCCCTTGGAAGGACTTCCTATTTGACATATTTTACTTCTCTAAATACCACATCTCAACTATATACAACCTTCTTAGTTTATGGGTTCTAAAGCTTATAACCTTTAATACAATATTTATACCCAATAAAGACACACTTTTCAACTTTCTTATCCAACTTTCTCATATTATTCTTTGGAATGTGCACATAAGAATCACAACCAAATATCCCAATATGCTTAAAAGAGGGTTTATTACCATTCCATACCTCGTGTGGAGTCCTTTCATCCATTTTTGATGAGGATGATCTATTTACAAGATAACACATAGTTCCCACTTCCTCTCCCCATAATTCCTATCCTAAAACAACACCACTGAGCATGCTCCTTAATTTATCCATCAACATCTTGTTCATCCTTTATACAACTCCACTCTATGGAGGTGTGTATGGAGTAGTCTTCTGCCTTTCTTTACTACACTTCTTACAAAATTATTTGAATTCATTCCCATAAAATTCTCCACTATTATCTATCCTTAACACCTTAATTTTCTTCTCTCTTTGATTTTCCAATACAAGAGCCTTAAACTCTTTGAACTTGTCAAATACTTCAGATTTCTTCCCGAGGAAATAAATCCATGTATTCCTTGAGAAGTCATCTATAAATGAGACATAATATACATATTTACCCGATGATGGAACAAACACAGGTCCAAACGCATCACTATGAATTGTCTATAATAATCCCTCTGACCTCGTAGAACTAGAGGAGAATCTTACCCGATTCTACTTCCCCTATAAACAATGTTCTCATAAATCAAAATCAAGAGAGAAATTAGACATACCTTCTACCATACCATTAATATGTAGTACTCAAAATCCCTTCTCTTTGATATGTTCTAATCTTTGATGCCACACCATAGTCTTTTCTCTAGAAGTTGTGGGAGTTTTTCCATCTTTGGTTCCAATTTCAATAACAATGTAACTATTTCACCGATCACTTACAATGCTTCCCAACATCTTATATGTTGGCATTTATGTCAACAATGGTATGGTTTTTTGATGTCAACAGTGGCATGCTTTGTATGGAACCTGATCTAGTGTTCTGATGTAGCGTGCATTTGGCAATTTTGTTACTAGCAACGTCTATGTTGGCTAGTGGTGTTAAGCCTGCATAAATTATGCAGTCTTCCCAAATTTAGACTGTGCATATGTTCCTAGGCGTTGAAAATAAATATGCTCTGGCTCACACCTCAAAAACCACTATTTTATCTATCCCACGATGGCTTCTTGATTTCATATAGACTTGATTCACCATGGTAAATGCCCAAGGTATTATTGGTCGAATTAATTACCACCAAAATTTGCCAAAGGATTTCCCATGGTAATTCTATAGTCACAAAGTGATGGGTATAAATATTTTTCTCTGGCACCAAATGGGTGAACTGTTGGAGCGATCAAGTGCATGTTTTAAAGTTTGTGGTTCAACCAATTGTTTTGGTACAGGTTGCTTCTTTGTTCTTACATTAGAGTAAGACAAGTTTAGGTGTAATCGCATTGTAGCCTTGTCTCTTATATGGTGTGATCATTTGTATCAATTATGATTTATATGTGGTGATCAAGAAATCAGAGATTGGATAGCCCTAACTCACATACCAGGTGTCAATGATAAAAAAAATTGTATATACCCTTGCTCTAGCATAGGTATGTGGTCATTGATTAATTGACCTTAAGCATTGAGGGTAAATCAATAATAATGGTTATTAATGGTCTTATCTAATGCATTGATGATGACTTACTAATGATGTCATGTTCTGGCACGATGTGGGCCTTTTCACAATCAAAAGTACTACTTGTGATTCTCTATGTGTTATGGTTCACATAATGTGTGATGAAGTATTTTGATCACATATTTAAGTAGTGTGTCTGACCTATCACAAAGAGGGAGTAAGGTCTCACTGATCAAGACGTGTAGCTATGAATCTGTCAAAGGGGTTCAAGCCAAGGAGAATTCCAGTGTAGTGTAATGGCAATTTGAGTGTTGATCATTTTTTGGTGTGTAAGCTCTTGCTTTGGAACAATGGTCAAGGGTATATGAAATGAGGGAATATCTAGTTGTAGAGGGTAATGGAAAAATCTAGTATGCGTAAAGTATTTCCCTGCTTAGAACACATGCAAGAAATAAAGCATCTAATGCTTGAGTGGAACTGTTTTCTTGTCTGATTTGATGACATACAATTTATTTATATTACATTAATTCTTGTAAAGCATAAGCTCTAATGGTGAGTTTATACTATGGCCAACAAACAGATATGAGGGACTAGGTGCTTCCTGTTGGTGGGTGCTAGTGAAATAGTGAAGGGAGTGGGTGCTTCTTGCTGTTGGGTTCCAGAGAAACAATGAAGGAAGTGGGTGCCAATAGAATGGTGAAAGGGAGTGGGTGCTTTCTACTGGTGGGTTATAACAAAAAAATGTGAGTCATTGGTTCCTACTAGTTAGTGCCAGCGAACATATGTAAAGAAATATTTGAGGAGAGAAGAGGAATGGTGATTTTCTCCCTTTATGGGTTTCCACCTAAAATATATGTGTTCTTGTGTATGATTTTTATGACTTGTTTATGTGTTTCTTGGTGATGCATATATACTTGAATGGTGAATGTAAAATGGAAAGTTAAATTTGTAATAATACCTGAAATATTGGTTCCCCCCCCCCCCCTAGTATTTCCAACAATTGGTATAAGAGAGGGTCCTTCAGGAATCTGTTTAACATCTGAAGGAAAATCCAAGGAATATGGCAAAGAAGCACAAGAAGAAAACATAAAAGAAGAAGGAAAATCATACGAAGGACTGTGACTATGTAAGTAATGTATCAGATGTAGTAGAAGTGTCAACAATAGTCAGAAAAGGACAATCAAATACATAATAAGTACATGCTTTTGCTTAATGATGCAAACTATCAAGTATGGAAAAAAATGATGAAATCTAGATTAATATCTCTTAGATCTGATGTTTGGCATCTAGTGAGTAATGGATATACTGAAAATCCCCCATCAAGTCAAGTATTTTAGTGGAATGCCATGGCTTGGAATGTCATATATTCTAGTTTACCTGATTCAAAATTTGAGAAAACTATGCATTATGAATTTGAAAAGGATGTATGGAACAAGCTGCAAGCTCTCCATGAAGGAAATATTAGTGAAACAAATGTAGATGAATAAGAAATCCAATCACTAGGTAACCTTCTATGTAGGATGATAGGCCATCTTGCTTATTGTTATGATAATGATCAAGAGCATAGGAATGAGGAAATATTCAATGTATCTAAAGAAGAAAATGGTAGTCTATTAGAAGATGAGTATGGCCATGCATCTAATAATGTTACAGGAGGAAGTAACAATGTTTTAGATTCAAAAGAAGAAAAGGAATTTGATTTCAAAAGGAAACTTGTATTTTCATTAGAAAATATTAAGAGTCTCAGGAAGAAGTTGCAGGTACATGAGAACATAGATCAAGATGTGGATAAATCAATGAAGATTGTAATAGTCCTACAAGACCAGCTAGAAGAAGTTAAAAGAACTAATGAAGTAGTGATTGGACAATTTAATGAATAGGAAAGTCATTGTGAGGGGCTTGAAGATGAACTCATTTCTCTAAGGACTGATCTAGAAAATAAAAATGAATAGGAAATTCAATATAAGAAGCTACTCTAGATATTTGATGACAAAGAGTATGGACTTAAAGAATAAATTATTAGGTTGAAAACCTAGTTAGAAGAGGAAATAAAAGTTGAAGAAGTAATGAGCAGCCAACTAAAGGAAAGAGAAGGTTACAGTGAGAGTTTAGAGGTTGATATTACCTCACTAATAAGTGATATAGAAGAAAAGGGAAAACAACTGAAATTTTAAGATAGTTCTAAGATCCTGGATAATATCATTGGCTATCAAAGATCTCCCTCTATTAAATTACATCTTGGCTTTCATGAAACAACTAAGGGATAATCTAGCTCATAGGCATGTACAAGAACACGAGAATAAGACAATAAGGTAACATATGAAAACCTTGGGAATGAAACATGTAACAACAAGATATAGAAGGAATGTAATGCTATCAACAATAAAAGAAACAAGCAACAAGACCAATAGCAAATAAGAGTGACTTTTCCAAGAAGACCATTTTCTCCCTGGGATGAGTATGAAAGAAACATTGGCTTCCAGAGGAACAAAGATTCATTTTCTCCTTTGATGGATGATGTTGAATTCTTTATCTTCCACAACTTTGGACATATTGCAGTAGATTGTAGACGCAGCTTGTTCATATCTTACAATTAAATCATGTGGCCGTCTCAAGCAATGTCAAGGAAGAACACTCCCCATAAGAAGATCATATGTTCCCAAGTATGCAAGTTTCTTTCATGGCTATTTTTTTCTTTTAACTCATTTGGGCATAAGGATATAGATTGCAAATCATATCAAAATTAAAGGACTATGAGGCATAGATCATATTTGTACAATTTTTTTAAAAGACATGATTCTTTTTCCCCCTTCTTTGGTCACAACAGATTTTATACATGCAATAAGTTTGGACACATGGAAAAAGAGTGTAGGAGAAAGTCAATGAGTTCTTTAGGACAATTCAAATAATAGAAAGAACCTACTCAGAATGGGAAGTTGAACAAGAAATCAAAAGAGGACCCATTTAACAAAAGGATAGTATAAGATTCCTTTATCAACAATCAACATGCCAAAGTATAGAATGAAAAGGAAGAGCAGCAAGTGAAGTGTGGCCTAGTACTGTGCTAGAGGAAGACGATCACTGGTACATATAAAATTGATGTTCTCATTATATTTCTAGAGATAAGAGAAAATATCTCTTTAAATAAAACCAAAGGTGGAAACGTTATTCTTGGAAACAATGCACCAACCAAGGTGATAAGAAAAGCAAAATCCAACCTCGATGTTAAAAATAAAATGTTCCTAATGTTTTATTGATTGAAGGGCTAAAGCACAACATTCCGAGTGTGATTCAAATCATTGATAGAGGACATGTAGTCATATTCACTTCAAGAGGATGATGAATTATAGAACAAGGCACTGGAAAGTTAATATCAGAAGGAATGAGAACTCTAGACAAGGTATGTGTGTTGTAGAGAAGTAAACAAAGAAATAAGAATGAAATATCTTCTTTAGAGTCTGAATAAATGAGGCAAGGCCTATCTGCAGCCCATTATTTCCTAACATATAAACATAAGTAGCACTACAAAAGTTAACAATTGACATAGTATTAAGGGGAGTATAATACATCATCTCAAAGGAAGAGAATAATAATTGAATATGAAGTTTCAAAAGAAAAATAATGTGTGTGCAAAATTTCAAATGTTTAGTCAGGTTTGTAGGAATTGTTCTCAAAAGAAAATACATGAATGTAGATGTTAAGAGATCAACATGGAAGGATAGGGCATGAACACAGGGGGAGAAAATGGGATCAAAGTGTATCCAATCAGCTTGTATGTTTGTAGAAAGTAGTATGTACTAGATGAGAAGATTAGAGTGTCTTATAGGCTCAAGGGGAGCATACCCAACAAAATAATGGATCAACAATTGTTTGACATTGATGTTACATTATTTTGTAGGAGCCACAATAATTAGTTGCATGGTTTCTAATGATTGATTTGCAAGTGTGTCACAGGCTCAGAGGGAGCACGTGTATTGGTCGATAACCATTGTCATTGGTATCCATATATAGTAGTATATGGAGCAACCAAAAGTATTAGTAGGAAAAGGATCATTAGAGAAATTTTGAGGTAAAAATGGGCCTCAAAACAAAAACGTACAACAAAAATCAACTTTATAAGAAATAATAGGATTCAATATGATGATGTCAACCATGAGGGATGATTCACCATTTTTGGAGTAAAAAGTTAAAAAGATTAAAAAATAAATAAAAAAACTACTTTTTCAACTAATATTTCAACTTATCTCCCTACGATTTTACTCAAATTTGGAGCGGGAGCACTCATTGGATGCATAATTTAATTTTGCATCCAAGTAATACACATGTTGCATACTTTTGATAGACCCTACTACATGAAAAATGTGAAAGACATGAAAACGTGATTGCAATCACATTTTTCATGTATTTCACATTTTTCGTGTAGTAGGGTCTATCGAAAGTATGCAACATGGGTACTACTTGGATGCAAAATTAAATTCTGCATCCAATGAGTGTTCTCAGTCAAAATTTGAGTAAAATCATAGGGAGATAAGTTGAAAATACAAGTTGAAAAAGTATTTTTTTCATTTTTCCCTCCAAAACTTGATGAGGCAATCTAATCTTATTTTATTATTTCCACTATTATTTTATAATATTCCTTAGGAGTTCCATTTTAGACCTCAAAATTTATCTAATGTGAGTAGATGTTATTTTTGCAAATGTCCATTGTATGCGGAGATATACTAGGATCATAATAGAAGATTTGAATATGACTACCCCTTTCCATTGATGTCAAAGGGGGAGAGAGAGACATCGCCCACAAGTCTGGTCTTAGCAAGTGATGAGGTAGTTGTTGGTTTCCATTAATCCCAATGGGTATATTGTTGGCATTGTGTTGGCATTGATATAATTAGTGGTATGGTTTTGTTATGTCAGCAGTGGCATGATTTTGGATGGAACCTGATCTGGTGTTTTGATGTAGTGTTCATTTGAATATTTTGTTACTGGAAACATCTACACTAGCTAGTGGTGTCAAGCCTAAGTAAATTATGTTGTCTGCCCAACTTTGGACCATGCATATGTTCCCAGGCCTTGAAAACAATTTTTCTCTGGCCGACGATTCAAAACCATTGTTTTCTCTATCCCACAATGGCTTCATATTGGCTTGATTCACCATGGTAAATACCTAAGATATTTTTGGTTTCTCAATTACAATTGAAATTTAGTAAAGGATTTCCCATGGTAATTTGATTGCTTGATTCATTTGGATACTGGCTAGCCCTAGATTATATACTAGGTATCAATGCTCAAAGTTTTTTTATCTATCCTTGTTTTGGCACATGTATGTGGCCATTGATTAATAAACCTGAAGCATTGAGGATAAACCAATGGTTGTTAATGGTCTTGTTTGATGCATTGATGATGGCTCGCTAATGATGTCATGTTCTAACACGATGTGGAAATTTTTACAATCGAGAGTACTACTTGTGATTCTCTATGCATCTAGTTCACATAATGTGAAATGAATGAGTTTGATCGCATATTTAAATAGTATGTCTATCTTGGCACAATGTGGGATTAAGGTCGCATTGATCAAGATGTGTATTTGTGAATATGTCAAAGGGGTTCAAGCCAAGGAGAATTCCAATGCAGTGTAATGGTAATCTGAGCATTGATCACTCAGGTGGTGTGGAATCTCTCTAATTTGGAACAATGGTCAAGGGGTATATGAAATGAGGGAAGCTTTAGTCATAGAGGGTAATGGCCAAATCTATTATGTTTAAATTATTTCACTACTTAGATCATATGTGAGAAATCAAGCATCTAATGTTTGATTGGAACTATTTTCTTGTGTGATTCGATGGCATACAAATTTGTTTCAAGGAATTGTGAGATAAAAACAATTTTAGTAAAGTGTAAGCTCTATTGGTTAGTTTATACGGTGGCCAACAAAGTGGGAGGACAACTGTGTTTATAATCAATGCAATAAATTTTTCACAAAGATTTGATTGGAGTTACAAGGCTTATTGCATATGAGATGTTGTTCTATTATCTCTTTTAATACACCCTCAATAGCATATGAAGCCTTAGGCCTGATCATTCAAGCTATAAAACTATGAAAGTTACAAATTGTGAAGTATAACCAGACTTCCATGGGGCTACATTATAATTGGTTGAAGACATATTCCTTTGTAGTTCCATTGATATTTCTCATAAGGCAGGGCTTCCTTGAGATGTATAACTTAATTAAATCGTTCTTTTATTACTTCACTATCAGGAAGACTTGAAGCTAGCTTGTTGAACTTGTAATATGTTCTATTATTTGTTGGATGTGTTTTTATATGCTTAATTATGTATGATCTGAATACTGCTACTGGTATGGTTTAGAGTGTGAAAGTTATACCTAGTGAGTAGTCTACAAAAGTTTGTTTCTTGAAGTTTGTGGCTAAAAACATGGTAATCACTATTGAAATACAAAATAATTTTGTAGCCAGAGTGGCTCAAAATTAATTGTATTATAGCATTTTGACTATCAGATCTCAAGATTCCTTTCATATCTAAAATTGTTTTGTTGTTACAAGGATGCAAAGATAAATACTTTTTGAAGTAATGAAGATGTTTGCAATAACAATGTTTTGTCTACAGGGGTGATCTATAAGGTTTGCAGGATCAAACCAACTTGAATGTTGTAGATTCTTCATTTTATTACCGAGATCACATTGTTGTTTTAATTTGCCACTAAGTTTATAATTTGCTAAAGTATTCTAATTATACTATTATGCATACTGACCTAGATTGTTGGTTTATTTACTAGCAACCTTGAACATAACGAACTTCCGGGGAAAAACTCTTGCAATTGGATAGTTGATTGATGATGAGTACTAATTGTAGTCATTGAGGGTTGTTGTAGAAAATAGACATTGTATGTTTTCGAGAATGGGAAAAGTGTGTTTAAGGAAATATGAAGCCTACTGATGCTACAAGAATTTATGCTAACCTTGCTTATGAAACTTTTAAGTAATGTTGTTGGAGTTGTTTCTAGGGTTTGTCTTGTTAATATGCTTATTCGAAGCTGTTGATGGAAGGGACTTGTGTTGATTCAACCATTATACTCAAAAGTTTGATTTTGATTGGGCTAATTGTTCTCTTTAGGGTTGATGGTTGTTTAAGTTGTTGCTTGCTGAGAAAAATGAGTGAATGGAGTGCTGATGATAGAGATAGAGTATGATAGTTGATGTGGTATGGCTTAACTTGGTGAAGTAGTGGTTGGTTGATTTGTTCACTACAATATATTGTTGATATACATGAGGCCTGCTACTTTAGCTTTAGGGTGGAGTTTATTGTTGAATATGATGATATTATGTTGTTGATGATAAGAGCTCCAATAATGTTTTGTTCATAGACAATGTGTTTATGACCAAGAATAATTTTATTACTAGGGTTTATGCTAATGTTGTAATTAGTGTTAGTATGTTATTGAATTTTTATGAAGCGTTATGAAGTGATTGTTGAGCTAGAGACTGGAGAATATCTGTCATACTAATGAAGATTGTTGCTAGAGTGAGTGTGAACTATAGAGTTGAATCTTTCTGAGATAAAAATGAGTTAAATTGATGGTTGATTTTGAATTTTTTGGTAAAAGGAGTATATCCAATTTGAAAATGGATGAAAAGGAGGTCCACAATTATTTTTGGGGTCAATGCCTTCAGCTGGTTGGTGCCAACAAATTGATCTGAGGGAGTAGGTGCTTCTTGCTGTTGGGTGCCAACAAAATAGTAAAGGGAGTGGGTGCTTCCTGGTGGCGGGTGTCAATAAAATAGTGAAGGGAGTGGGTTCCAACAAAATAGTGAAGGGAGTAGGTGCTTCCTATTGGTGGGTTCCAACAAAACAACAAAAGGAGTGTGTGATTCCTGTTGGTGAGTGCCAACAAAATAGTACAAGGGATTCAGTGCTTCCTAATGGTCAATGCTAGTGAACATATGTAAATAAATACTTAAAAAGAAAAGAAGAAGGATCATGGTTTTCTCCCTTTATGGGTTTCCACCTAAAATCTGTGTGTTCTTGTGTATGATGTCTATGACTTGTTTATGTGTTTCCTGGTGATGCATATATATTTGAATGGTGAATATAAATGAAAATATAAATTTGTTATAGTTCTTGAAATATTGATTCACCTCCCCTAGTATTTTCAACATTATATAGATTTTCAATTTAAACTCCCCTTAGAAATAACATTTTGTTTGGTGGGAAAATTTCTCTTGTGGACAAGAACGATCACCCTAGACTCACAAATCAAATCTAGAACAAACAGGTTAATGCATACTATTTTTCTCTAGTAAAGTTTGAACAAGACTTACTTGCTTAATGAAATAGGCCTTAACTTAAATCCTTATCTTGCTTGATTTCCTTCTCCACTTCAATCTTTAAAGACTAGAACCTGCAATAACAGATATTTACAAAAGGATCAAAGCATACTATGAATGAGTAAGTTCAAACAAATTAATCAGAAGATCAAGGAGATTTGATACAATGAATGCAAATGAGAAGAAAATCATGTGATAAAAACAATATATGTTGTATTAACAGATAAGAGGGAGAGATTACAACCTAGGCCTTGATGTCATAAGGCTCCACTCAAAATATCTCCAATCCTTCCTTTTCATACAAGCCTTCAACCTTAATTTGGAAAACATAAGGGCATAAACCAAGTACTTCAAAATCCAACCCCTTCCCCTTTGACTTGCATTGTATTTATAGGAGATGATAATAGGGTGGAGATCCATTTTACATGGGATGAGATCCACAAAAATGGGCAATAGGTTCCATAATGAGTGGGATTGGATCGGTCAATCTTGGAGTGAGGTCCAGATAGGTAGGGGCTTGAGTCCATGTTGTTGGGATAATATTCCTCAATAAAGCTTCTAGAATTTACTTTTTATTTTTACCCATGTAGAAATGTTGTCACACCTTTTAATGAAGAAGTATGCAACAATGATTTTAGGATGTAATGATTCAACATGCGTTGTGACTGTTTTCTAATAGGAAAAGTGTGACAATGACTGAAATTAGGTTTTTTCATAATTTAATCTAAGATTCTTGTAATTCTCATAATCATTTTTCTTCCAGCTTTAGGGGATTATTGAAAAGAGTACATTGAATAACGAGATATTGGATTTTTGGTACTTTTACTAGTGGTGACAAAATGATGTGTAACAGATTGCCCATCAAGTGAAAATTCTGAAATTGCGTATGAGGAATGAAGTGCTTTATCATGCAAAAGTTGGATCAAAGATAAATTGGTTGGAGACATGAAAATAAACAATCAAGGGTTACAATACAATATGATCATGAATTCATCTCTAAGGTAGGCATTCCCATACTCAGTATAGCATATCTTCAACTCTAGACCTAAGTATGGAAATGTGAAAAAATCCATTTGAACAAACCAAAGTCATGGCCACCAAACATACATCATGGATCCATGCTCAAATAGAATCAATATGAATATAGCCATCATCATATAGTGTGGATCTATACACCAATCATGAAAATTCCATGCAGCCTGGATGAATGGAACTAGATCTAGGATGTTTTCCATTACCACTCGATAGTATGAGGCTAACCATGTGAATGAATGGGTCAAAATCGAACATGATAGACACCATCTGATCATTGATCAATGATGAGGAAATTTAACAGATGCGTGAGGAACCACCAATAATTTCAATGGCCCTCAAGATACACTAGTACAATCTATGAAGTGTGAATGAATGATCTGAATTCAAACACTCATAGAATCTTCTGATAGAAGACCAGTGATGTGAACCTTCCGTCGACAAGAGGGCCTTGATGTATCCCCCAACAATGACACGAAATAGGTATCCAAATTTTGAGCAAGAAAAACAAATTTATTCATGATTGACTCGGGGATGGTCGACACGAAAGAGGGCTATAAGTACTGCAAAATATTTTAACTGAGGTTGAACTTCTCTTGAATATATTG
The DNA here is from genome assembly GCA_000404065.3 of Pinus taeda. Lineage (NCBI taxonomy): Eukaryota > Viridiplantae > Streptophyta > Pinopsida > Pinales > Pinaceae > Pinus > Pinus taeda. Next base: position 69,839 of record APFE031517192.1, read on the forward strand.
GTGACACTATATGGAGTTGGAAACACTGACTAAATAAGGGATAAAAAACCAGTATGAATACTTTCAAGGAGATGTCATAAACAGATAGGTAAATGGATTTACCAACCCAATTAGACATGGAAGTGAAGAAGTGTCATGTTCAAGAGTGACTTACTTCCAAATGTTGACTCTATACACTGTTTTCTTAATTTTCCCCACAATTTCTGGCAAGTACCTCTTTATTTTTACACAAGCTTGAGGAGGATAAGGTATGCTTGTAGTATAAGATTATCCTTTAGACAAGTCCTTTGAAGTATTTTTAATGATCCTTGGGAAGGAGTGGTTTAGTATCATCATGATTGAATATTCCTACACTGTTTATGTTTTATGAGTCCAATGATGGGGTAACTCGACTTATTTTTCACATTTAGAGAGTTTTAAAAAGAGATAAAAAGAAAACTCCATAGTCCTTTTTTTTGTAAATTTAGTCCCTCGAGCCTAAAAAACGTGTAAAATAATACAAGGGAGAACTCTTTTGACCATGATTGATCAAAGTATACCTTTTTTGTAAATAGTCTACGTCGTCCGTAAAAGGGGTAAACTTTACTAAGTATATGTTTCTTCATATACTTTTACGAGCATGAAAGAATTAATTTTACTTGAAAATATTTTCATATTTAGAGAGTCTAAAAAGATATTAAAGAGGACTCCAGGGGACTTTTTTTCGTTCAATTTTAATGAGTTCAAAAAAATGATAAAAGTACACTCATCGCCAAAATGATTTTCTTCAAGAAATTACCTTGTAACCTACAAATTCAAGTTCAAATTCATCATATCTGCTAAAAAATGGTACAAAATGACTGAAAATATTTTAAATTTTGATGAAATGGATAAAAATATTATTTTAATAAACGTAATTTAGGTTATAAAAGGTCAAAATAGTAATTTGTTTTTTACCATTTGAAAATGCACTATTCCAAACCATTCAACTAACAATTGGTTTGGAATATAATATTTTACTAAATGATGATGACATTTCCATTCATGTATATGATTAGAGATGTGGGTAGAAATTATCTACTTCAAAGAAGTCAAAAGCTCAATACCATTTTCATAGAAAATAGGTAACTGAAAGTGTGTAAAAAATGATGTTGCTAAGGTGTTGAAGTTATGGAAGGAAGAACGTGGTATCTCAATGTACCATTTATCCAAAGACCAGTCAAATTTCTCTGGAAAAGACGTAATCAAATGGAATCATCATTTAGGGAGTTACAAACACCACAAATGCTAAGTCATCATGTGATTTGATGGGTCTTCTCCATGTTTTCCATCGAAATTGAGTATGTTGCTTGGTAACTTTTGAGGAATAGTCGACCAAAAAGGATAATGATAAATCAAGTCATTTGTTAGCTGGGACAAATGGTAAATCTAAAGTCCCAATGAAGGGTAGCTTCCTGTTAAAACCTTGTTGAAGATATTGATAACCTTGAGAATAAATTCCAACTTTTAGGGGAGGATATACTGGATATCCTTTCCTAATGGAGTCGCCAATTTTGTTTGTCGAACAAATCACTCTTGCAGACAAGAGAAATATCCCTAGACTCATAAACCAAATCTAAAACGAACTGGACAATGCATACTATCTTTCTTTATTAAAGTTTGAACAAGACTTACTTTTTTAACGAAATAGGTCATCACTTAAATCCTCTTCCTGATTGATTTCTTGCTCCACTTCAATCTATAAAGATTGGAACCTATAATAATAGAGACAAAAAAAGGATCAAAGCATACTATTAATGAATAAGTTAAAACAAATACTAATAAGAATATTAAGCAGCTTTGATATAATGGATGCAATTGATAAGAAAATCATGTGAGAAAAGTAATATATATTGTATTAATAGATAAGCATACATTACAACCAAGACCTTAATGTCATGAGCCTCCACTCAAAATATCTCAAATCCTTCCTTTGCAGACAAACCTTCAACCTCAATTTGGACAACATAAGGGCACAAACCAAGCACTTCAAAATCCAACCCCTTCCCCTTTGACCTGTAGGTTTGTGTTATATTCTTTCCATGACTAGCACACGTAGTTTACTGGGGGGTTAGAAGGGGGGTGGAGCCCCCCCTTTGTTGCGCCGATTGTGTAGTTGGGGGGGGGGGGGGTCATAGGGGGTTTGAGGGGTTGCAAGTAACCCCACTCTAAATTTTGTTTTTGAACCCTATATTAGGTTGGGCGGATCTACTTATGGTTTTGTGCATGATTTTTTGCACATGGTTTTGGACGTGATGGTTTTCGGTCCATGGTATTAGATGCTTCGACATGCATAAATATGTATTGTAACATTGAAAGGAACATAATGAAAAATCAAGCTAGTAGTCCTGGTTTTGGGATCCAGGGGAAAATATCTGTGTATATGTGTTCTATGTGATATGCTCTCACATTTTTTATTTTCTATGTTTTAGAATTTGTATGCAGGTAATTTCTGTATGAGTTTAAAACCTACATTTGGTACCAGAGTTGTTTTGGCTTCAAGGGGATGCCTTTGTTGCTGAGGGGTTTCACTCGGGCCTATGGTAGACCCTGCTCAGTGGGAGATCTACGAGATCGATTCTGGTGGTGAAAGAAGATGGCAAGTAGTGGAAAGATAGAGATCAAGAAATTTAATGGTCAGAATTTTGAGTTGTGGAAACTCAATATGGAGGATCTGTTGGTGGATAAAGATCAGTGGACTGCAGTAGATCCGGGTACTAAACCAACGAGAGTGTATGATGAAGAATGGAAGAAGATGGATCATAAGGCAAAGAGCACAATATGATTGTGTGTCTCAGATTCAATACTGTTGAATGTATCAGGGGAAGCTACAACGAAGGCTTTGTGGGACAATTTAGGGACGTTGTACCAATCTAAGTCTCTATAACCTAAGGATGAATGATGAAGAATTGGTGACATAGCATCTGAACACATTTAATACTATGGTAAGTCAGTTATTATATGTTGATATTAAAATTTCAGATGAAGATAAGTGCATCAGTTTATTGTGTTCTTTACCATATTCCTGGGATAGTCTGGTTATTGCAATAGGTAGCAATACAACTACCTTGTAGTTTGATGAAATAGTCTCATCCTTGCTAATAGAGGAGATGAGATAGAAAAATATGGAGAGCTAGAATGGTGATGCCTTGTCTGTACAAGGATGGTCCCGGAACAGAAACAAAGATAAGTCATCGAGTGAGAGATCAAAATCTAGAGGGAGATCTAAATATCTAGGAAAACCTGTAAAGGTGGTGTGTTGGAAATGCGGAAAGGAAGGGCACTACAAAAGAGACTGTAAATCTAAAGCTCCTGATAAAGAAAGGGATCTGATGATGCTCCTTTTTAGAGGCAAAAACCACCTCAGATGAAGGTGGGGATGTGTACTTGGCTTCTTCAAGTACACATGTAGATCATGAGGCATGGTTGATTGACTCAGGTGCATCCTTTCACTTCACTCTGCATAGGGAGTGGTTTTGTGAGTATGAGAAATATGATGGTGGTGATGTCTTCTTGGGGGATGACAGGAAGGCTAGAATCATTAGTCGTGGAAAATTAAAGTTGAAGTTGCAAGGTGGAAGGGTTAAAACACTTCCTAGTGTTCTGCATATTCCTACATTAGCCAAAAATCTAATTTCTGTAAGCAAGCTGGATGATGCAGGTGTAAAAACAATGTTCGATAAGGATGCCTACAAAATGGTTCGGAGAGTACTGGTATTGATGCGGGGAGTTCGGATTGGAACTCTGTACAAGCTACAAGGTAGCATTGTTATTGATGGGTGCAATAGTTCTGTGGTTCCTGAAAGTGGAGCAGAAAATCTGGTGGTCTCTGGAGAGAATACCATGCTATGGAATCAAAGGCTTGGACATATTGGAGAGAAGGGCCTTTGAATACTTCATGGTAAAGGTATGAGTAATATCTCTCTGGATTTTGATTTCTATGAAAATTGTGTATATGGTAAGTAGAATCGGGTGAGTTTCCCCTCTGGTGGTAAGAGGGAGAAAAATATATTAGAGCTTGTGCACAATGATGTGTTTGGACCTGTGAAGGTTCCATCACTGGGTAAGTTTGTGTACTATGTATCATTTATAGATGACTTCTCAAGGAATACATGGATCTATTTCCTTAAGAAGAAATCTGAAGTCTTTGACAAGTTTAAAGAATTTAAGGCTTTGGTGGAAAACCAGACAGAGAAGAAGATAAAGGTGCTGAGGATAGATAATGGTGGAGAGTTTTGTAGTAAGGAATTTGAAGAATTCTATAAGAAGTGTGGTATATCACGGCAGAAGACTACTCCATATAAACCACAGAAAAATGGAGTTGCAGAAAGAATGAACAAGACATTGATGGAAAGGGCAAGAAGCATGCTCAGTGGTGCCGGGTTAGGACAAGAATCTTGGGTAGAGGCAGTGGAGACTGCATGTTACCTAGTCAACAGATCACCTTCAAAAGAATTGGAAGATAAGGCTCCACAAGAGGTATGGACTAGTAAGAAACATTCTCTTTCACATCTGAGGGTATTTGGATGTGATGCATATGTACATGTTCCAAAGGAGAAAAGAACCAAGTTGGATAGTAAATCTGAAAAGTGCATCTTTATTGGGTATAAGGATGGTTTAAAGGTTTATAAGCTTTGGAACCCCGTAACAAGGAAGGTTATGTTTAGATGAGATGTGGTGTTCAAAGAGGTGAAAGATGTTATTAAACATGAAGTCCAACCAAAGGAACTTGAGAAGATAGAGTTTGAGCTAAAGGAGGAAGAATTAGAGTCTACAGCAGAGGAAGAATCATAAGATGAAGAGCCACAAACTTCTAGTGTGAGAAGATCATTTCGAGAAAGAAGGCAACCAAAAAGGTATAGTCCATCTGCTTTCTATTCAAATTTTTCTTTATCTATTACTGATGATGATCCCAGAACTGTGAAGGAAGTAGTGGATTCAGAGGATGGAAAACTCTGGAAGAGGCCATGGTTGATGAAATGGCATCTTTGCACAAAAATGAGGCTTGGGATCTGGTGGAGTTACCGGCTAGAAGGAAACCCATTGGAAGTGAATGGGAGTTCAAGAAGAAGACAAATACAGAAGGAAAGGTGGAGAAATACAAAACTCGGTTGGTAGAAAAAGGTTATTCCTAGGTGCTAGGAATTGATTTTGGTGATATTTTTTCTCTTGTTGCCAAGGTAAATTCTATTAGATTACTTTTATCTGTTGCTGCTACTTTTGATTTTGAGGTAGAACAAATGGATGTGAAGACAACATTTCTTCATGGGGATCTAGAAGAGGAGATCTACATGCAGTAACCTAAAGGTTTGGGGGTGAAGGGTAAGAAAGAAATTGTATGCAAGTTAAAGAAGTCTATGTATGGGTTAAAACAATCACCAAGGATGTGGTATAAGAAATTTGATACATTTATATGGGGACTTGGCTTCACCAGCAGCAAAGAAAATCACTGTGTGTATTTTAAATTAATTGGTGACCGTGTTATTTATTTGTTATTGTATGTGGATGATATTTTGCTGGTTGGAAATGACAAAGAAATTATTCAATATTTGAAGGCCCATTTGTCCTCCAAATTCGACATGAAAGATCTTGGTGTTGTAAACTATATTTTGGGCATGAAAATTAAAAGAGATCGGACAAAGAGGAAGCTCTAGTTAAACCAAAGGAAGTATGTCGAGACAATATTGCAGAGGTTTAATATGCAAGATAGTAAACCGATGAAGGTTCCTATTGCTATAGGTGTAAATTTATCTATTGAACAGTGTCCCAAGACACAAGAAGAGGAAGAGGACACGTCCCATGTTCCATATGCAAGTGTAGTCGGTAGCCTGATGTATGCGATGGTCTGTACTAGACCAGACATTGCACATGCAGTGGGAGTATTGAGTAGGTTTATGTCAAAACCAAGGAGCACTGGACAACAGTGAAGCAAGTTTTTAGATATTTGCATGGAACTAGTGATTATGCTTTGTGCTACCAAGGAAGACCAATATTGGACAAAGTGTTGGATATTTGTGGCCTTGTTGATGCAAATTGGGTTGGAGATATGGATCAAAGAATATCTACAAGTGGGTATGTGTTTAACCTATTTGGAGGTGCAGTCAGTTGGATGAGTAAGAAACAATCTGTAGTGGCACTATTAACTACAAAGGCAGAATACATGGTAGCCACTCATGAAAGCAAGGAAGCAGTTTGGTTGCAGAGATTGTGTTCAAGTATGGGGTTAGTACAGGGAACTATAAGGATAGATTGTGACATCTAAAGTGCAATTTTCTTGGCAAAGAACCCTGCATATCATTCAAAGACAAGCACATCGATGTTCAGTATCACTTTGTGAGGGATATGATAGAAGACAAAAATGTGTTGCTGGTAAAGTGGACACTTTGAAGAATACTGTAGATACATTGACAAAATATGTGAGCTCTAAGAATTTCTCTTGGTGTAGAGAAACAATGGGCATTGCAGGGTTGGATAAATGACTAAGCTCTCTTGTGGCTCCTTGTGGAAAGAAAACAATAAGTGGGAGAATGTTGGGTTGTGTTCTATTCTTTCCACGACTAGCCCATGTAGTTGATCGGGGGGTTAGAAGGGGGGCGAAGCCCCACCTTTGTTGTGCTGATTACATAGTGGGGGGGGGGGGTCACAGGGGGTTTGAGGGGTGCAAGGTAACCCCACTCTATGGGTCATTTTATTTTTGGACCCTATATTAGGGTTGGGTGAACCTACTATGGTTTTGTGCATGATTTTTGCACATGGTTTTGGATGCGATGGTTTTCGTTCCATGGTTTTGGATGCGATGGTTTTCGGTCCATGGTATTGGATGCTTCGGCATGTATAAATATGTATTATAACATTGAAAGGAACATAATGAAAAATCAAGCTGGTAGTCCCAGTTTTGGGATCCAGGGGAAAATCTCTGTGTATATGTGTTTTATGTGTTATTCTCTTGCATTGCTTATTTTTTGTCTTTTAGAATTCGTATGCAAGTAATTTCTGTACGGGGTTAAAACCTACATGATCTGCACTGTATTTATAGGAGAGAAGAAGAGGTTGGAGATCCATTTTCCATGGGATGAGACCCAAAAAAATAGGGAATAGGTTCCATAATGAGTGGGATTGGATTTGCTAGCACCAAGTTTGTACCTTTCCTAAAGGTCTGAAGGTTATGATTATCAATTCATTGTGCAAGGGGTTATGTAAGGGCCTTTTTTTTTTTTTTTTTTTTTTTTTTTTTTTTAGAAATTACAATATAAGCTTAGGAACATGTCTAAACAGGTTATTTCACATAATATTAAACATTCCCTAAGTTTTTTTAATGAAATCAAGTTTTCTCAAGCCTATAGCTAGCATTACAAATAATTTTTGTAGCACTCATTGAAAAAATTCAAAGTTAGGTTTTCGAGCTGCCAAATCTATCATTTCAAATCCCTAAGTGGTTTTTTTCACAAATACCTATCCCTTTTCATCCATGATGTGACAAATATCTTCATTTTTAAGTCCAAGAAAGAAGTTTAAACTCAAACCCTAAAAATGCCCAGTTTGGCCTAAATGGTAATTTCCAACAAACCCAAAAAATTGTTTACAATGCACGGGAATATTCCAGAAGTGTTTCATCATCTGACCATGGGAATTCAAGGTTGTGGAGGTATTTGCAGTGTCAGAAACATTTCAAATATGGGAATATTAGGCCATGTGAAGTGGTTTGAGCCCGATGGAATGTACTTTGAAGTTTATCCAGAAATGTTGGCTCTATTCCAAAATGCAGGCTCATAATCAATATTCCAATGCTTCAATGGACACAACCTAAGTTGGTGTCATGAATTCATATACTATTTTTCTAGTAGTAAAACATAACTTAGAACCCTACAGTTTCTAGTCACGGAGGAATCTATTGCAAAGGCCACTAGTTTTCCAACTAAGGGTGAGATATGGTTTAAAAAGCAAAGATTACAAAATGTAGACCTAAACTTTTTCCTGAAGGAAGACTTTCAGAACCAAAACTGGAATGTAGGAGTCCTCCAAAACATGCTAAGCCTGAATGGTCTAACGCTCTCAACACCGTGCATCTCTTCTTCAACTATGAAGGAGGGTACTCTAAATATTATCTATATCACATGAGGTTTTTGTGTCATTTAGCAGGTTTTAGTAAGATGAATTTTCCGTATTTTCTTCATCAAAGTTTGTTGAAGATGTCTACCAAAGATAGAACCAGACCTGAACTACAATCTCATGACATTTGTCATAACGACCTGATAAAAATACTATATACTCATGAGTTAAACAAGCAGGTGGAACAAATGAGTTAGAGAAACATGAGACAACCTGCACCTAGAAGACCAAGGAGAGGTCAAAATAAAGTTTCTGTCAAAACCTTAGCTCAGGAAACAAAGGGAGAGCCTAGCCATATCCCTGTTGAAAAACCTGTAAAGGAACCAAGGTTAGGGTCTATAAGAGGAGAACAAGAAGAAAACAAAAGCTAATGCTAGAAGAAGAGGAGGTAAATCACACAACAACAAAAAATTAGAAACATAAACATAAAATGGAAACAAGGGACAAAGAAATGGAAACATAGCCTAGGGTTTACTGCAGAAAACCCCATACTCACCCTACAAGCAAACTAAGATTGAGTTTAAAGGAAAAAATAAACCCTAAGCTGAAGGAGACAATGATTCTTGATGAAGATGAAGAGATTGTGCAAGCTTCAAAGAGCAAAAAGAAGGCCAACAAACAGAGGAAAACAAAGTATGCAGACAGAAAAGGGAAAGAAACCCTAAAAGATGGAAAAAACATATAGAAAGTTACAGAAGGATGACAAGAAGCCAAGAAAAGTCAGAACTCCTTTCTCAGGTTGCATAAGCTATGGAGAAATGGTCAATTTACCTCATTAGCAGAAAAATATACAAAACTCTATTTTTGTTGAACAAACCCTAATTACATCTCAACATTTTGACTTGCTCCATTTTTTTATTTTTGATAGCCAATTTATTTTCGATATGTTATGGTAATATGTCAAAATGTTTTTGTAACTGAGGAAGTGCAGAGAATATGAGACAACATAAGGAAAAAGAGCCTTAAAAGAAGCAAGCAGTTACACAGGGCAGTTGTACAGTTTCAACAGAGTTTACAGGTTCATGTACTAGTTTTTCTACCAAGGTGGAATACGAGTTACAGTTCTAGATATCAAGCCTACAAGGGAGTGAACAGTTCCAAGGCCTACAATATAGTTGTGACTGTTCCTTGTTCTAGAAGAATAGCAGGAGATATGTGCAAATGTTTCACAAGATACTTTGACCAATGTTATGTGCCAAATAGAGATTAAAATAGTTAAAAGGATAGGATTTTGATTATGTTTTGTTAATTAAATCCTCAGATATTGTAAATATTTTACAGTTATTGCTACCAGACTTTGTGGATCTTATATTTTATGTATTTTCCCTATATGATACATCAAAAAGGAGGAAAAAAAGTTGGAATTTGAAACAAAAGTATTCTCTTTTTGTTGTGTGTAATTAAATTATTTATCTTTTCAAGTGCTAAGACGACTAGGATATTATGTTCATAATACATAGATTCCTGTGATGATATATTCAATCAATTTTCCTCTGAGATAGTTTCATTTCTATGTGATATCATTTATATTTTATCTTCTGATGTTTAAATAATATTATGTGACATAATTCATTAGTTAATGCTTTGGTTCATATGGATTAGACATTTGCACTCTTTCTCCTAAATCTTGCAGGATTAATGTTTCATGCCCTGCTATAGTGGATTGTTTTCTCCTTCTACTACCATTAAGGTATTGTTTGATATGTCTACAGTTTTCCATCTATCATGACTCTGTCCCTCTTGATTCGTACAACCAATAGCTTGGTATCTATATCAGAAAACTTGATTTGTTGAACCCATTGCCCAATGGATTAATTACTTCATCCCAACCAAACCCTATTTTTAGAACAACCCTACTGAAGATCTAATAATTGTTTGAAGATACAACCAATTTCTAAGCTTAGTGACTAGGTTGTTAGAGAGATCCATCACTGGATTGAAGGGGCTAGCCTTCAATATGCAAGATTGGTTTGAAAATGTTACTTTAGGAAGCTTTATGTTACAACCAAGAAACTTTCTGAGTGCTTACAAGATCCATCAATATTGGGATGAGGTCTAGATAGGTAGGGCCTCGAGTCCATGTTGCTGGGATAATATTCCTCAACCAGGCCTCTAGAATTTACTTTTTATTTTTACCCATGTAGAAAGGTTGTTACACCTTTTAATGCAGACATATGCAATAATGCTCACAGGGTGTAATGATTCAACATGCATTGTCTGTTAGGTCCCAATAATAATAGTGATTCCCCCATTACTATTGTCATTGTAGCCCTTATTGTTATTGTTGTGCCCCTATTGTCCCCATATTGTTATTATTGTGCCCCATAGAAGCCCACTATTGTTATTGGTGTGCCCTTATATTATTATTGTTATGTAAGCTTTGATTATATTGTGACCCCTTAGACTTCTATATATAGAAAGGAGGTTTGTCATTTGTATCATCCAAGAATTGTTCATTTGTGTAATGTAAAGGAGGTTTCCCCCTCGAAGAGGTTGATTTCTAAGGCATTGATATTTCTTTTCTATATTTTTGTGAGTTGGTTTCATAACATTTGGTATTAGAGCTTTGGATTCTAGGGTTTCACTGCTCCAAACAGGTTATCATGGAATTTTCACTATAACTATTTTTCTGCGACGTTTCAAAAGCTAAAAAAACATCCATTTGAGCTGAAATCGTTCTGAAACTCGGGCCCGAATTTCAAATCTTGTATCGCTATATTTTCGGAGATATGATCTGAGGAAGTTAGGGTTTTTGTAGACTCCTGAATTACATTCCAAACAAATGACCTTGGGAAAACCGTCATAACTTTCTCTCTAAGTATCAAATTGAAATTTCGTAAGAATTTACAGAAAGAGGACAGACTATAGCTTTCTTTGTATCATTTTCAGGTCCAAAGGTCGAAACAATGACATGTGGTATGTTGTACAATTTCACTTTACTAAAAAATTATATAATCAAGCCATCTTGGGAGATTGGGCATAACGCTTTCTTAGAGAGTCCAATTTTGATCCGAATGGTGGCATTGGAAGGAGTACTTAGAGGGCTATTGCAGGAATCAATTTCAGACCTTGGAAATTTGCAATTACAGAGGTACAATAGATTCAATATCAAGCTTCTACAAAGTGAAAAAAGGTGTGTAGTCTTTTTAAATTTTTGCATAAGTTTGGGTTGAAAAATTAGGTTGAAGTTCAAAGGGCATAGTGAAGCATAATTATCATTAATTGATTCCACAAAGCAAGAAAATGGAAACACCTAGTAAGCAACCTGAAATCTCTAACATGACTCATGAAGAAGAGGAAGAAATGCAACATGATATATCAAAATTGCAAGATCAAGTGCAACAAATTTCACTCTCACAAAAGGTAACAAAAGCTAAGATTGATGGTTTAAAGAAAGTCGTGGAAGCTAAGATGGATGGCGTGGAAGCTAATATGAATGGTGTGGAAGCTAAGATAGATGGCATGGAAGCTAAGATGAATGGCATGGATGCTAAGATGGAAGATTTGAAGATAGATTTGACTAAGTTGCTACAAGAAATGCTTACTAATGGTGAAAGGGTAGTAAAGGAAACTCATGATGAGAACAAAATAAATGTTAATCATGATTTCAATGACTCTAATGTTGGATTGAAGACCCACCATGTTCCAAATATCGATATGAGGAATTTTTATGGCAAGGATCCCATAACATGGATACTATAGATGGAGTAATATTTCGATCTCCATAATGTGCAAAACACACAAAAGGTACGCACTGCAACTTTACATTTGGAACCAAATCAGTTTGTATGGTATCGGTGGCTTTTCTCTCATAAACAAATTGTCACTTGGGAAATTTTTATGGAAGAAATTATATCACATTATGAGGATACAAAAATCAACACTTTTTTTGGCCAATTGATAAACCTCAAACAAAAGGGTTCAATGATGAAGCACATTGAGGACTTCCAAAAATTGAATATAAGGGTAAAATATATTCCAGAGGAACATAGGATTGATGTGTTCATAGGTACTTTAAAGGATAACATCCAACATGATGTTTGCCTTTTGGAACCTGAGTCGTTGGAGAAGGCATTCATGTTGGCAAGAAAAATGGAAAGGAAAATTATGGAAACAAAGAAGCCTACCACTCACAACTATAAGGATGGAAGTGTTTTTTCCCCTAGCCTTCCATAACCTACAAGGTTGACACCCCAACAATTGGAAGAAAAAAGATCAAAAGGGATTTGTTACAATTGTGATAGAAAATACACTAAAGGTCATAAGTGTGATGAGAAGAAATTATTTTACATAGATTGTGAAGAGGAGGAACAAAAGGAACAAGAAACATCAAAAGAAAAGGATATACACTAGGAACAAAACCTAGAGAAAGAAGAAATGAATCTGACCATATCTTGTAATGCATTGGCCAGAATTACCACTCCTCAAACTATCAAGATAGAAGGACATATTAAGAAGAAAAAGGTAATAGTGTTGATTGATTCAAGTAGCACCCATAATTTTATTCATTGTAAGATAGCCAACGAATTGAATTTCTTCCTATATCTAGCACCAAAGTGCTAAGTGATGGTTTCAAGTGGAGAAACCATAAATTTCTCTGGAAAGTGCCATAATATCAAGCTATCCATGGGATAATATGTATTGAATAGCCCAATTCTTTCCATTCCAATGGGTGGTGTTGATGTTGTACTAGGAGTCCAAGGGCTACAATCCTTGGGTACAATAACTTATAATTTTCAAGAACTTTGCATGAAATTTTATTCAGAAGGAAAGGAAGTAGAATTAAGAGGTATCATAGGGAAACCAAGAAAGATAATCAGCTCTAATGGAATGACAAAGCTTCTAAAGAAAGAACAACGAGGCGTAATTACACAATTATGTTCACTAGAGGTTCCCACATCAAAATCTTCTATTTCTCTAGATATCCAAAAAGTCTTGGACAATCATTCCAATGTATTTGATACTGCCAAAGGTCTCCCACCTATTCGTGATCATGATCATGATATTCAATTGATTCCTGAAAGTGTTTCTCCAAACATCAGGCCTTACAGATATCCCTATGCCCAAAAGAGTGAAATTGAACATATGGTTGCAGAAATATTAGATGATGGTATAATTCAACCTAGTCAAAGTTCTTTCTTTGCTCTAGTAGTATTGGTGCACAAGAAGGATGGATCATGGCGCATGTGTTCGAATTATAGGTAGATCAACAAGCTCACTATTAAAGATAAATTTGATGAACTATTGGATGAATTTCATTTCAAGTTTTGATGAATTCCCTTTTCAAACCCTTCCTTATAACATTTGTGTTAGTATTTTTTGATGATATACTAATCTATAGCAAGTCTTGGAAGGACCATGTTCAACATGTTGAGAGGGTGCTCAAACTATGGGAGGAGAAACAATTATATGCAAAAAGTTCCAAATGTTTCTTTGGAGTACAGGGGGTGGAATATCTAGGTCATATTGTATCTCATGAAGGTGTTAAGGTAGACCCTAGAAAAATTAAATCCATTAAGGAATGGAAAATCCCCACATCCATAAAGAATCTATGAGTATTTCTCGGGTTGACAGGGTATTATCGCAAGTTTTTTAAGAATTAAGGGAGAATAGTAGCACCTCTAACAACATTATTGAACAAAGATGCATTTTTATGGACTCCAGAAGCAATGAAGGACCTTGAACATCTTAAAGAGGCAACATGTCAAGCACGGGTCTTAGCTACGTCGAACTTCACAAAAAACTTTATTATGGAATGTGATGCCTCAGGAAATGAAATTGGTATTGTTTTAATGCAAGAAGAAAGACCCATTGCTTTCGAATGTCATCCAATCAAAGGAAAGTATTTACACAAAGCTATTTATGAGAAGGAAATGTTGGCAATAGTACATGCACTTAAGAAATGGCGACCCTACCTAATGGGAAGACAGTTCAAGCTAAAAACAGATCATGATCGTCTGAAATAATTTTTAGAACAAAGAATATCTTCAGAAGAGTAGAAAAAATGGGTCACAAAGATGTTGAGTTATGACTTTGAAATTATATACAAAAAAGGGAAGCAAAATGTTGTGGTAGATGGACTCTCATGAAAGGATGAGGATGTGGAAGCATTGCTTTGTGCCATTTCTATTATCCAACCAGATAGGATAAATGAAGTAAGGGATGAAAGGAAAAATGATGAAGTGTGGGCACTCATTCAAAAGTTAGAACAAGATCCCAGTACATATGATACATTTAGCTAGAAAAATGTTTCATTATGGTACAAAGATCGCTTATACCTATGTCATAATTCCTAATTAAAACAAAATATTCTTACGAAATTGCATGCCTCTCCCTTAGGAGGGCACTCGGGATTTTTAAAAACTTACCACAGGGTCAAGAAGGAGTTTTTTTGGGATGGCCTTAAGTATGATTTACAAAATTTTGGTTTTCGAATAAAATAAAGTTGAAACAATTAAGACCCTAGGTCTATTACAACCTTTATCCATTCCAAGTCAACATTGGGAGGAGTTTTCAATGGATTTCATCACAAGTTTACCCAAGTCCAAAGGAAAGAGTATCATCACGGTGGTAGTTGACAGACTTACCAAGTATGCACACTTCTATGCATTATCTCATCCATTTAAAGTTAGTATAGTTTCTACTGCATTTATGGAAAAAAACCAAAAACTACATGGAAACCCAAAGATTATTGTAAGTGAAAAAGATCCCATTTTCACTAGAAATTTGTCGATAGAATTATTTTCTTGTCTTGGTACTCAATTAGCTCATAGCTCATGTTATCATCCTCAATATGATGGGAAAACTGAGATAGTAAACAAATGTTTGGAAGGATATCTTTGTTGCTTTGTATGTGATAAATAGACACAATGGATCAAATGGTATTCGTATAACACTTCCTTCCATACTGCAATAAAAATGACCCCATTTATGGCACTTTATGGATATCACCCACCATCCATCACATCATATTTAAGAGAAAATTCTAAGGTTCAAGCAGTGCAAGATCACATCGAGCATCAACAACAAGTTCTCCAACTCTTAAAGGATAACCTAACTTTCGCACATAATAGAATGAAACAACAAGCAGATCAAAATCGTAGTGAAATAAGTTTTGATATAGGTGACTTGGTATTTCTACAGCTACAACCATATAAAAAAATGTCCCTCAAGCAAGCTAAGAAGGATAATAAATGATCACCAAAGTATTATGGTCCGTACAAGGTGTTGCAAAAGATTGGTACTATGGAATACAAATTGGCGTTTCCTGTAGCTTCTCGAGTGCACCTAGTTTTCCATGTCTCATGCTTAAACAAGGTTATTGGTGACAAGCTCCCAGTTCAAACAATATTGCCAGAACTTGACAAGGAAGGAAAAATCATATTGGAACCTGAAGAAGTCATAGAAACAAGAACTCGACAGCTGCGAAATCGATCAATTTCAGACTATTTTTTCAAGTGGAAGAACTTACCGGCGGAAGATTCCACATGGGAGGACGAGAATTTTATACAAAAGCATCTAGAACTACTCAAGCATTGAGGACAACACTTTTTTGAAGGAGAGGGGCATGTTAGGTCCCTATAATACTAGTGATTCTGCCATTACTATTGTCATCGTAGCCCTTATTGTTATTATTGTGCCCCTATTGTCCCCATATTGTTATTATTGTGCCCCATAGAAGCCCACTATTGTTATTGTTGTGCCCTTATACTATTATTGTTATGTCGGCTTTGATTATATTGTGACCCCTTAGACTCCTATATATAGAAAGGACGTTTTCTCATTTGTATCACCCAAGAATTGTTCATTTGTGTAATGTAAAGGAGATTTCCCCCTCGAAGAGGATTATTTCTAAGGTGTTGATCTTTCTTTTCTATGTTTTTGTGAGTTGGTAACATTGTCACTGTTTTCTAATGGGAAAAGTGCGACAATGATTGAAATTAGGGTTTTTTCATAATGTAATAATCCTTCCACCCATGAGCTTCAACTTAAATTTTCCTCATCCTATGATTATGGCTTTCGATTCATCTTCTAAGAAAACATCACTACCCTCAAAATTTTCATCCTTGCAAAACCAATCCTTGTGAGGATTCATATGAAAGGATGTGCCTGAGCCCACTCGCCATGCCTCATGATCTACATGTGTAGTTGAAGACACCAATTACACATCCCCTCCATTTGAGTAGAATTTTAATTCTACAAAAGGAATATATTCATATCCCTTCCCTTTTTTAGGAAGGTGCATCTTCAAATACCTGTCCTTTCTTTAGATATTTTCCACATTTCCAACATACCTTTATGAACTTTCCTATAGATTTAGATATCCAACTCGAGGAATTATTTTTATTTCTATTCTAGGAGAATCATCTTATGGAAAAGGAATTTATGTTCTGTCTTTCCATGTTCTTCCCTATCATCTCTTTTAATACCAATGATGTGACTATTTCATCGAACTTTAAGGTAGTTGCATTACTATCTATGGCAATAACCAGAGTATCCCACGAGTCTAGTAGAGAATGTAATAAATCGATGCATTTATCTTCATTTGAAAGGTTAATATTAATAAATAATAACTGACTTACCCAATATTGAAGGTGTTGAGATGCACTTTCATTTAGTCTACATCCTTTATCCTCAAGCTACATAGATTCTTCCATGGGAACAATTTGTTTACCATGGACTTAGACTAATACAAAGCCTCTAACTTTTCCCATAAATCCTTTGTTTTACCTTCCCCTAAAACATTTAGTAATATATAATCTGAGAGACATAATCATATTGTGCTTTTTTCCTTTCGATAACTTGGTCCATTCTTCTCTTAACATCCTTATTGGTGCAGTATCTGGATCCACAACAATCCATTGATCTATGCCCACCAATAAATCTTCCATGCACCATTATGAGCTTTAAAAACTCAAAACTCTTCACATTGACTTCTTATATCTATATCTTTGAACTACTCACCATTTCCTTTTCACCAAAAGAATCACTTTCATAGATATCCCACTGTCATAGGCTCTACCACAAGCCTGAGCTAAACCCCTTTGCCATGAAGGTGTCACCTTAAAGCCAAAACTGCTCTGTTATCAAATGTAAGTTTTAACCCTATACAATTATTTGTTTCAAATAGATTCTTGATAAAATAGAAAAGATGTGATGACAAACACACACATGAACATAAATATTTATCTTGGAAACCTAAAACTAGGAAAAGCAAGATATTTTCAATATGTTCTTCTATACAATATTACAATAAATAAATATAATTATAAATACATACAGACACACACACACACACACACCACACACACAATATCACAACATCCATGAAACACCAATCCATTTACCCTAGATTAAAATATGACTATATTTCCTTAACCAAAACTAAAAAACCATGGACAAAACTACCATGCACTGTAAAATTACAAAAATCAGACGCAAAAAATCACCCAAAAAAACTTTCAAGGGTCTTTCCCGCATACATTTGTATCTGGGGGCTTCTTCCCTTGTGATGCGATGAGAAACACACACATAAAAATAAATATTTATGTTGGAAACCTAAAACTAGGAAAACTAGCAAGATATTTTTCAATATGTTCTTCTATACAATATTACAATACCCCACACACACACACACACACACACACACACACACACACACACACATATATATATATATCATGACATCCATGAAACGCCAATCTATTTACCCTAGATTAAAATATGACTATATTTCCTTAACCAAAACTAAAAAACCATGGACAAAACTACCATGCACTATAAAACTGCAAAAAACAGATGCAAAAAATCACCCAAAAAAACTTTTGGGGATCTTTCCCCCATATGTCTGTATATGGGGGCTTCTTCCCTTGTGTGAATCTATTAAACATCGGGGATGCCACCCCTACTGTTGTGCACCACACATTTTTATAGGGATAGTTGTACAAATAATATAAAACGTATCCAACAATTTTGTGGTGACAAAAGTAGTTAATAAATAATTAATGCATAACATTCTGGTGATAACTGGATAAGGGCATTTTATTTAGCAAGTGCACATTGGTATCAGATGGAAATCAACAAAGTCAATTGTTGACTTCATAACTTTCCAGTCTATGGCCAGAACACAAATTCCAGGAAATCTCCCTATTGAAGAGTGAATTCCTTATCATTATGTGATTCATTTTATTTTTCAAGTATATGTTCTCGTGGATTTTCAAGGATAAATTTTTTGTGAGTTCCAACATGTCTAAATTAGTAAAGGCCAAAGTTGAAAGAATGTTTTATCTTATCCAAAATATATCATTATATAATTTGTTATCTATTTTGGTAATTTTTGGGTGGAAAGTTGGAACCATTGATTTATAGTGCCTATTTTAGGGGTAGGTCCTACTTTGGTGATTGGAGGCCCAAAAAATTCCAAAACTTGTTTGAGGCCTTAAGTAATCATTTTTGTGGTAAAAAAAAATTGTGAAAGAAGTTATTATTTTGATGATATTTAAGCATTGATAAATTTCCTCAATCAAATTTTGTATGTAGAAGTTATGCCTCTTGCATGTTGTCATATCTTATTGACAACCATGATACCGAGTGATACCATGTGAGCTCACACTACTCATACATGTGAGTTAGTCACTTGTGAACTATTAGGAAGGTTCCAGAGGCTCCAAAACCATAACATTAATTGGGGGGTTGATGTTTGCAAAAATCATAACCCTAACCCTAGATCACAATTGGGTTGTCACTTAAATATAAGGCCACTAGGATAGGAAAGGGTTCCATTCTTATTGTATTATGTATTGTTCCATAGTTAAGCAAAGAATATGGGAGTAGGATATTGAAGCAGAACAAAGGAAGTAGAAGATCCTGTAAAATCCATATTTTTCACCATTTCCATGACAACTCTATAGTGAGGATTCCCTTCTCTACATTTGCATTTCATAACTGAGACGAAAAGGAAAAATCATAGGCCTCAGTTTTTGGTTAGGCATTTCCCAT
>APFE031517192.1:95122-130585 GCA_000404065.3 Pinus taeda
AGGATGTGTTGAATGCGCTCAATGAATTCATTAGCCCTTTAAGCTTCGGATTGAACGTGAGCTAAATCTATCTGAGTGGCTACAAATGGTATGGCCACATCAATGGGGCATATGGTTGAAATCCAAACCCTAACTGAAAGGGGTTATGACTTGTTGAGTTGTGAAGAGCTCTATTGTAGCTATGTTGGACATAAGGGAGACTTCCATCCCACGTGTGTGGATTCTTCGAGTTGTACATGCGCAAAATGTGTACAATTATCATGTTGACAACCTCTATTTGGCCATCAGTTTGGGGATGGAAAGTCGTGGACTTAGTAAGTTTTGTATCCAGCATCGACCAGAGACTTGACCAAAATTCATTCAAGAATCTACTATCCCGATTTGAGACAATGGACTATGGGATCCCAAAGTGTACCCATACTCGCTCAAAGAGGAGATTAGCAGTGGCCTCTACTGTGATACTCTTCTTGCAGGCCACCATGATGGTCATCTTAGAGAATCTTCCGATGACCACGAAAATGCGATTGTTGTCGTGCTTAGTATAAGGAAGGCCCGAGATGTAATCCACGGAGACAGATTCCCAAGGCTGGTTAAGAATAGGTAGAGGAGTATATAGGCCTTTCTTCTTGATGGTTCATTTGGAAATGGTGCAGGCAATGCATGATCTAACGTACTTCCCAACATCCTGATGAAGTAGCAGCCAATAAAAATACTACTGCAATACCGCCATTTTTTTCTCTACTCCGAAATGTCCAACGACCCGACTGTTGTGCACCTCCCAAATCATCTTGGCACACTCACTTGAAGGAACACAGATGTGTCCTAGGTGGAATAATAGTGCATCCTAAAGGTGAAAATTTGAAGCTTACTTCCCTTCTAGGAGTGTCTGGTATATGCTACCAAATTTTGGATCACTCTTGTAAAGATGCATAGACCCCGATGTCTCGTGCCCACAAGAGTCGACCACAGTGATCAGCGCCTTGACCAATGGTAGAATGAGGCAATCAACAAGATTATTGGTGCTTCCCTTCTTATACTTAATGTTCAAATGGAACTGTTCTAAATAGGTGGACCATTTCTGATGGTGATCATTTTGCAACTTCCCTTGTGTTTGTATGAATTGTAGAGGTCAATGGTCTATGTGGATGACCGTTTCCTTCCCCAGAATGTAATGCTTTTAATGACGATAGGCTTGCACAATGAAATACATTTCTTTGTTGTAAGTGTGGGGTTCTTTTGGACTGTATCTAAAAGTGTCTCACTGTGGTAAGCCACTAGATGCCCATGCTTAGTAAGAACCACACCAATAGCATAGTAGGAGGCATATATCTCAATCTCACATGGTTGTTGCAGGTTTGGTAATGTGAGAACTGGTGCAGAATAGAGGTGATTATTCAACTTTGAGAATGCTTGTTGTTGGGTTTCCAACCAAAAAAACTTTGCTTTCTCTCTGCTTGGTGGATTCACTTCAAAGCCAAGTGATATGAGAGAACCCCAACACAAACCTATGGTAGAAATTGGCAAGACCCAAAAGGATGCAGAGCTCTATGAGAGTGGTTGGGGTTGGCCAATACTAGATGACTTGTATCTTGGATGGGTCCACATGTACACTCTTCTCATCAATGATGTACCTCAGATATTGAACCTGCGTCAGGCAAAAGATGAATTTCTCTAAGTTAGCACAAAAATTGTGTTGGCGCAGGATTTGAATGACCTGTCGAATATGGTGGAGGTGCTCTTCCCAAATTTGGCTAATGATCAAGATGCCATCTAAATACACCACCATGAATGCATTAGTGAAGGGTTGCAAGATATCGTCCATCAATCTCATGAAGGTTACAGGGGCCTTCGTCAATTCAAACGGCAGTATTCCACACATCGAAGGGTTCGATAGGCACCTAGTGATAACTTGACTTCAAGTCAATATTGCTAAAATATTTGGCCCCCTTGATCTGGTCCATAAGGTCATCATTCCATGGGATTGGGTACCTATTCCGTACAATGATCTTGTTCATTGCCCGATAGTCAATACAAAGCCTCTAGGTCCTATCCTTCTTCTATACTAATACAATCGGGCTCCCACAAGGTAATGAGATTGGCCTGATGTGCCCTTTTTGCAATAGTTCTTGAATATGCCTCTTGATCTCATCATTCTCCAGAATAAAGCATCGACAGATTGATCCATTATGTAGCAACACACCTGGGGTTAGATCAATGGAGTGCTTGACCTGACAATGTAGAGGTACCCCTATGGGTGAGGCAAAATATCCCTGCACTCCTCCATGACCTTGTCCATCTGTATTTGCTGTGAAGAGGGGCCCTGCCTGGAAGCCATGGCTACAACCTTCTTCTTACCTTGGGGGTGAATCATAAGGAAAACAAATTTCATGGTCTGGGAAATGATATTACTGCATTTCTTTGCAGTAATCAAAGAGATGGCAGTAGACAGGGCTACCTCCTTTATCATGTACACCTTATTAGCCAAAGTAATAATCAGAGAGTGAGGTCTAAACTCATATACAACATGTTGCTTCCACAACTATGGTTGTCCTAACAATACATCACAAACTTCAAGAGGAGAAACATCACACAGTAACTCATCCGTGAAGGGCTTGATGTTGTAGGGAAGGCGACATTATTGGCTGACATGAAGATCTCGTCCTTCGTGAAGCCACCCGATGGTGTACAGTTGTGGATGTGCTATAGTCTTTAGGCCTAGTTGCTTCACAACCTTTGTTGAAATGAGGTTCTTTTGGCTCCCGTTGTTGACAATGAACTGCAGCGGAGAACCTTTCACCCACATCTATGAGTGTAAGAGGTGTTCCCCCTCCTCTAGATATTCAGGATCAATCTTCTAGATCTTGGTGGTGGCCATGGTGGCACTTGGATTTGCATCAATGATCTTCTTCCCTTTGTCAGTTCCCTTATCGGGTTATGATCTAGAGTCGAAACCTGCATGTGATTCGAAATCCTTCATCTCAGCCACTAGTGACTGCTTGGCCTGACACTCACTTGTATTGTGGGTGGATCTTTATGGAACTCACACCATTTTCCTGTGTCCTTCTTCATTTTAGGGTGTTGTTCTTTGCTTGTGGATTCGGTGGGATGTCTTGGGTAGCACTGCCTTGGCTTGGCCCTTTTTTCTGTGGTTTGGGGGTGCCTTTTCCTTGCTTTGGATTCGTAAATCCAAAGTCCCATTTCTTCTACACACCAATACACCATGTCGAGCAAAGAAATGTCTAGGAACTCCATCTCATCTTGGATGTACTTGTGTAGACAGTCGTGGTACTTGAGCACCAAATACCACTCAGTATCCTTGATACCCAGCTTCGTGCAAAGGGTATGGAAAGTATTTGTGAACTTTGGCACATCTTGGTCCCTTCCCTACCGTAACGTGGTCCACTTTATGTATTTGTCTTCATGGATCCTGATATGGTAATATTGTTCCTTGATGGCATCTCGAAAAGAATTCCAAGTGGGTGTGGCTAAAAACAGTGAGGGTTCACTCTCATCCTTTTGTTCACAGTAGGTTTCCCTCTAATCCTTGACATGTGGGGTGGATTTAAGAAGTGAAAAAGTAATATTTTCCAAATTGGAAATGTCATGAACTAAAAAATATCATTCCAATAGATTTAACCATTTATCTACAACGTCTACATCTATCAGGCCTTCAAACATGGGAATATCAAAGTTAACTTGTACCTTAAAAGGAGTGGCGCCTCCAAAGTGGCTAATGGATGAAGATGCATCGCCTGTGGGTAGCCATCAAAGGATCTGGGCAAAGTTATCCATCATCGCATCCATCTGCCACTCAAGGGCTTCCTCAAGCAACATTTTGAAAGGATCTCCTAAACCATCGTATTTCCTCTCTTCTGGCATAGGAGGTTGTCGGGTTTTGTGAGGCTGACCTTGCAATGGTTCAACCAGATCAAGCCCTAACTCCTTATACTCTAACCTCATTGGGGACTTTGAAAGAAAAACAAAGAAAGAAAAGACTGCAACGATAACATTGATCTTAACATAAACAAGAATGCAACAACATATAGATATAATCATAAACATAGAGATGCAGTAGAAGAAAAATTCATTTCATTAATAGAAAAATATTAAACTATGCTTACAAACAAATTGGAAATAAGACAGCTCGGGCGATGGTAGCTTATCTTTGAGAAAGGATGTGGCGGCTAGATTCCTCTGAATTGTGTTACAATGAGGCTCAAGGTCCTATTTATTATTGAAAAACATGATAAACCTTAAACAACCAAAACCCTAACCCCAGGAGATGTAACACCAACAGTTTGTGGGCCCCGTTGGGGTTAGTTGGGCAACCAACTTCTCGGGGTCATAACTTGGTCATATTATATCCATTTGGTGCTTACAATAGCTTGTTGGAAAGGTCTCTTTGAGTACTACAGGTTTTTCCAAAAGCCCTTTCCTATGGATTTGGGCCTGCTACAGACCCCAAAAAAACACCATTTAGGGGGTCAAAACTGCTCCGGAAGTTCAAGACTCGGAAAGCTACTAAAAATAGTAAATGCTGAAATGAACAAGGAAACATATGAAATTGACTAGGGGGCCTAGGTGGAAGAGGCGGGTGGCCACCAATATCCACCTGGATCAGTGTATCTTGGTTACATAGTCTGAGTTGGACAACTTAATATAAATCTAGCTAAAATTGATGTAATCATTAAGTGGCCAAGACCTCAAAATGTGACGGAAGTTAAAGGTTTTTGGGTGCAGTTCAGTATTGGAGGAAGTTTATTTCTCATTTATCTTTTATTGCATCACCACTTCATGCTTTAAAAAATTCTAAAGTTTCTTTCCAGTGGGGAGGAAAGCAACAACAAGCATTTGATACTTCAAAGAAAAAAATTGTGACAACTCCAATCTTAGCATTACTAAACCTTCAACAACCATTTGAAATAGAAACTGATGCTAGTGGGTATGCAATAGGTGCAATGTTATTGCAAAAAGGAAAGCCTATTTTTTTTTCATTTAGAAATTTTTCTAAAGTAGTTGCAAATTATCCAACTTATGATAAGTAATTATATGCATTAGTGGAAAGTGTTAAAAAATGGAAACAATATTTAATGGGCAAAGAAACAATGATTCATACAGATCATCAACCACTTCAATACCTTCAATCTCAAACTAAGTTGCAGTTGTCTTGACATTATAGATGGATGGGTTTTTTTGCAGCAATTCCACTTAGTAATCAAATATAAAAAAGGTACCGCCAATAAAGTAGTTGATATGTTATCAAGGTCATCTTTGAATGCTTTAGTTATTCTTCAAAATAGTTCTTTAGCACATGAAAGTTACATTGAACAATATGCTAAAGATACTAATTTCAAAGATGTTTATGAATCATTAACTCATGGTGCTCAGGTGGAAGAAGTGAATTATTATGTTCCTGATAGGTTATTACACCATATTGGTAAGTTGTACATACCGTGGGGAGAAAGAGTGCATGTGATCAGGGAAGCACATTCTTATCTTGTTTCAGGGCATTTTGGTGTAGGTAAGACAATGATATAGTTACAAAGGTATTGCTATTGGCCTCAAATGGATGAAACAGTTTCTAAGTACATCAAAGTTTGTGTCATGTGTTCAACAAGAAAGCCAAGCAACACAAAGTTAGGCTTGTATATGCCTCTTCTAGTTCCTTCTAGACCATGGGACAGTATATCTATGGATTTTGTAGGAGGACTTCCTATATCTAGAAAACGGCATGATTATTTGTACGTTGTGGTTGATAGATTTAACAAAATGTGTATTCTTGTTCCATGTAAAAAGCAAGTGATTGTTGAACAAACTACACATACGTTCTTTTCAAATGTATGGGTTCATTTTGGGTTGCCTACTTCCATCATTTTAGATTGGGACTCTCGTTTCATGGGAGAGTTTGGGTCCACTTTGTGGGGACTCATGGACATTAAGCTAAAAAAG
This sequence comes from Pinus taeda, assembly GCA_000404065.3. Taxonomy (NCBI): domain Eukaryota; kingdom Viridiplantae; phylum Streptophyta; class Pinopsida; order Pinales; family Pinaceae; genus Pinus; species Pinus taeda. The sequence continues at coordinate 101,072 of APFE031517192.1, forward strand.
AGCACGACTTTTCATCCACAAATAGAAAATCAAATAGAGGTGGTGAATAAAACAATGGTACATCTTCTCAGAGGCTACTACAACAAGCGTCGTAAGTTGTGGGATGAATCTTTACACTATGTCCAACATCCTTACAACATAGCCTTGCATTCTTCTATTGGTAGATCTCCTTTTGAGACATGTTTTGGGTACCTGTCAAAATCACCAATGGACTTCATGTTTGGTGACGAAGCTCAGGATGATGGACATGGAGATGTTGACAAAGCAATCAAGTTCATTCAAAGAATCTGGAAGATTCATGAGGCAATGTAGAAACAATTGGAGAAAATTCAGGCCAAGTACAAAATGTGCCATGACAAGCATCGAGTGGATCATTACTTCCAGGTTGGGGATCAAGTATGGCTATAAATCAGAAAAGAAAGGATGAAATGTGAAGGTAAAAAGTTGAGGCCTATCAGTTATGGTCTTTTGGAAATTGTTCAAAATATTGGGCACAATGCATTCCAGTTGAATTTGCCTCCATACATGCACATATATTTAGTTGTTAATGTTGAAAATTTGAAGTTGTATGAACCTCCTATGACCATGGATCCAAACGAGAATGTTCAAATTCCAATTGTAGATGATTTTTCACGTGAATACATGACTGATTTGCAAGAAGATACCATCTTGGATAGGAAGGTCCACACTTCCAAGCAAGGAGATGTTGAGTATATTCGAGTGGGACTCAAAGGCATGAATCCAAGCAAAGAAAGGTGGATGGAGATCAAAGGAGTTGTACCCTCACGTCATTTCTGCTTAAAACCAAACTTTTTGGTGGTACAAAACCTTCCAGTGGAGAGGAATGATCTAGGAGGATCCTCAAAATGCTAAAAATTCATGGTCTCAGATGCTCCCAGAAGTAGCACCAATCTAAAGATCTCATCGCATTGAATCTAATGATATCTTCGTTTCAAAATTGGCCTCTAGATGAAGGGGGAAAATCCCACTAAATTTTTAGTCAAACAAACAAAAAATGTGGGCCTTGCAGGCAAAGTGGTAGCTCTCCATCATGAAATGTGGCGCTCAAGTCAACGCAGGTGGTAAAATGTCAACTAGGCAGGTCAATTGGAAAAGTTTGGGGTCAAACCTGTGACCTCTATGATAGCACTACAAAACTCTACTGTTAACCCACGCGTTTCCTTTGATAAAACAAAGCACAAAGGTAATATTTAAATATTAATACTTATGGAAAGTGGGGGTAGATTGGCGGAGCCCACCATATCTATCGGCCCCGCCAACCCAAATGCATGGTGTAATCGGCGCAACAACTTCTAAACTGGGCGCCGAAATTATTGGTACGACTATTGGCAGTGCATTCACATGATAATATTTGATGCCACGACTGGCGCGAGTAATGCTTTGGCTTCGGTTCAATGCATATACAACATGGACATGCCAACAAAGTGTTGGTGAATAAATAGGTTTGATATGGAGCGCCACGGGTTGGATTGTGAAGTTCACTTCCACCATTAATAGATAACACTAAAACGACATATGAACAGATACTTCACCGCCGAGGGTTAGGTGCCATGGGTCACAGTTTTTGTTGACCGCTGGTTTCAACAAGGGAGCTACTGCCGTAGCGGTAGTCCCTGCCGGGGGTGCAAATTCCAGTCGTTGGCACTATTCTTTGGACCGAATCATACAAATGGAACCTGTAGATTGCTAAGAGGACGCTAAACCTAAACTGGGAAAGGTATTTAATATGTTCAGAATAAAATAGCTGACCACATCCATCGCAGAACGCATCTCTGGGGTCTGGTATAACGCATCTTTTGAGTATTGTAAGCGGACTATATTCCATTGTAACAATCCATTCCTACATAGTAATAATTTAAGTGTAGTTCTGGCCAAATGGAAACTCAACTGGTCCTCACCTGCTTTCGCCTTTTCAAATGGGTCCGCTCTTCAATCTATCTCACAGGTAACTATATAAATGAATTCCTTGTTTTGTTTCATCGTGAGTTATTTATATAATATTTTCTTCAATGCCTGCAGCTAATAAATGTTTATTGAGGTGCATCTGCAGAGTCGTGTTGGCTCCAGTGACCCAATGTCGTGCACTGAACAACAAACCGCAGTCGTCCCACGTGAAGTTCTACTCTCAGAGAGCAACCAAAGGCGGCCTCCTCGTTACCGAAGCAAATGCAGTGTCACCGCAGGCCATCGGGTATGTTCTCTCATTATATAAATTCAGAGTGCTTTGGCATGCAGATCCTCTCGAAAGAATATCGATAAATAAATTCTCTTATGTAATGCTGTGCAGGTTCCCGCATTCTCCTGGAATTTTCAACGATGAGCAAGTCAAGGCCTGGAAAAATGTTGTAGCCGCCGTTCATGAGAAGGGTGCCATCATTTTCTGCCAGATATGGCACGTCGGCAGGGCGTCAAACACAGGTATATGAAGTCAATACATACTTTCCATTTTTCAAGGATATAGATTAGTGCAGGTGCATCTTATTTTGGTAAAAATGAGTCGAGTTTAATTTAAAGAATATTTGGAACTTTGAAGAATTTAATTTGATTGTGATTTAAAAATTATTTAGGATTTTGAAAATTTAAAGTTGATTCTAAATTTAAAAAAAAATTAGAAATTTGTTTGTAGATTAGAGAATATTTTAAAATTTGACTGCCTCACTATCAACTTGCAAAATATTCTTAAAATCTATGTCTGTCCGTCGTGGTAGGTATGTCGTGTTTGTCTGCCCGTCCGTGTCAGGTATGTCGTGATATGTATGGCATCTCATGATTTAGCACTCACACCAAACCACTTCAAGATGTCAGTGCCAAAACATTAAAAATACGATTACAATCTGCGCAATTCCTTACCTTCGCGGCGATAAAAAACTTAGGTTAACGCAAGTTGAGCGCAGGTTGAGCGCATCGGGCGACGTGAGGCCGGCAATAAGACCTCCAAACAAAAACTTTGGATAAAAATTTTTTGCCAGGAAATTGCGCAGGTAAACTTTGGTTAAGTAGTAAATAGCGGGCACATATTTGCGGTCAACGCATCAACTAATAGCCAGTTGACTGCGTATCGAACGCTAATAGTCCCAGGCAGGGACTAATAATATATCCGTCGAATGTTTTGTTATAATAATTGTGAAATACAAAGTGATGTGTATTAATTAATGTGCCCAAAATAAATATTGTTATAATATTTGGTTTTTAAACCATACAACATGCGGAAAATCAAATATTTGTTAAACCGCTTGCCATGTAAAGCCCAGGAGGTCCACGGGTTTGACCCTAGGACTTCGTATGGCTATATAAAAGGGTTGTCATTGTGCCACTATGGTAGAAGTTATACAATGGAGTTTTCAAACTTGTTTTGTTTATGCCTACAAATTTTCTTTTGAGCATAACTTCGCCATCCTTGGGCCTTTTTGGGAATGGAGAGTGGCTTTGGAAAGCAGGGGCTGAGGTCTTCTTTTTGACAGTATCTAGCAATGCCCATGTGCACATTGCAGATTGTTGAAATTTCATGTAAAGAGTCTTCTTTGAGCATTCCTAATATAACGAACACTCATTAGAAGCAGACCCGGAGATGTAGTCCAGGAGGGACAAACTCCGTCAACAATGTTTGTTATGTTTGCATCTTTATTTGTTGTTGTTAATTCTTATTTTCACTTCTCAAAGTTTATGTTTAAGGCATAATAACAACTCAATTTCCCTCATTCATTCACAAAAATGCAACCTTAATTAATGTTGGTGAAATTGCGCAAATAATCAATCCTGTAGATTTCAGAGCATGCCTTATGTGAGTAACATTTACTTAGAATCTCAAGTAAAACGAAACATAAAAAATTATAAAAAATTGTAAAATATATATGGTCACAAACTATTTTAATAAATATCCTATATTAATGGAAATGATAGATTTGAGACAATAATAATAAGGTGGATAAAATTTGTCGTTTCCTTAAACTTCTCAGAGGATAACATGAATTTTGAAGATCCCTTGCTATCTATGAAGCCTTTAGTTGAAGTGACTTGCAATTATTCGAAGGTTGCAAGATAAGGGAGCCTTGAAAAGAAAAACTTTCCTACATCGTGGTAGTTAGATATCCAAACACGGTGACCATGTCTCCATAAATGATAAAATTTAGAACATTTTTGAGGATACACCAACTTTCATCCACATGTTACTTAAAAAATCGCATCATTTATCTCTAAAAGGTTTTGAGAATCACTGGAGCTATGAATAAATATTTATAAAAAAATTTGAATGCCAAAAATCATTATATAGTATGGAAGGATGAGCTTGGAAAAAAAATATAATCTCTTCAAGCTTGATGATAATAATCATTGTAAACTAATTATTGTGAAGAAAAGTGGTAAAAATAATGTGGAGGATATAAGTTTTTATAGCTCTCTGAAAAGGAAATCGAAAATGGTAAATAATTTATTACTATATATTTTAGATTAATAAGAAATTTTTGAATTTTTTAAAAACTGTGAGGGTTATTGAGATTTATTAATCCTATCTAAATTTGTTTGAATAATGTAGTTATAAGGAGAATAACACCCTTTAATAAAATTGAAGTTTCTTTTGTTTATGTCTTACAATCATTGAAATTAAATAAGGGGTTTAAGAAACTTTATGTACCATGGGGATTATTAGTGCCTTGTGGTAGTGTTGATGCACTCGGCTTACATTGCAATTTTGTGGAGAAACATATTCAAAACAAGTATATGCAACAAGGTAAATAAAGACATAAATATTACTTGAGGATATAAAGAAATTTATTTTTGTAATTTGACTCATATTAAAAGGTAATTTACATGTGAAGATCAATTAGCTTAAAATTCAACTTTAAAATATTTTTCATATTAAAGAATGCAATTTGAAAAAAATTATTTTATGAATCTACATGGTCTCGAAATTTTTTTAAATCGAGTTTGATTGTAATCATAAAGTTTGGTGTTCATGAAGTCTAAATTTATTGGAGTCTTTAAGTCAATATTGAAGTAAATGATGGAGTTACAAGAGGCCCATTGTTCATCAAGAAGGTGAAGAAATTTTGAAAGTTCATATTGAATTGTATAAAATAATCTTGTTGGGTTTTGATTCTCAAGGTCCATATCCTCCCATATCTAATGCAATGTCTCTTCATCGTTTGGATATACCTAGACATATTTTGTGGACATTTTATGGTTAGCAGCTACAAAGTGTGCACTTTTACTTAAGTTACACTAAGCTTCCCATTACATTCTAGGTGGAATAGGTGGGTGGCCACCAATAGGTGGAATTTTCTACTTTTTTTTTTTTAAATAAGGTTGTTCATAAATATAGTAATCTATGAAGCGTATTGATGTTCAATTTCATGGACCTTTGAGGTGTCCCAAAAAAAAAAATGTTTACGTTGTATTGACTCCTCATGTCATCTCAATGGGATGGGCCTTGAACCTTCCTTTTTTGGAAGTTTTGAATTGTCATAATATTTTTGTGGACCATTAATACATAGAAAATGTTGACTTTTGGGATACCATTTGAGTGTGAAACATACTTCCAAATAGATAAGCATTGTGGGATATAAAAGGCTTGGAGTTGATGAAGATACTCACTCTTTATGGTAGTCTAATTCTCCCTAACCCTAATGATCAGAGGTAGAGAGATCCCAAGGTGCACATACTTTGAGAGTAGACAAGGAATATGGGATGTAGATCATTAATAAGAAAAAAGTGTTGACATTAGGGATACCATCTAAGTTATAAACATGCTTCCAAATATCAAAGCATTATGGGAGTGGAAAGGTATGGAGTTGATGAATATATCCACTCTTTATAGAGTACTTTGATTCTACCAAACCCTATCGATCAGGAGTGGATAGATCCAAAAGTACACATCCTTTGAGAGTTAGAGAAGAAAGATAGGATGGGAATTTATAAGTTGTGGGGAAGTGATCTTATTTTCTACCCAATCTAGTGACTAGAAGACTCAAACCACTTTTAAATATAACATTGAGTGTTATAGTTCCACCTATCCATCCAAATTTTAAAGGGGAGAAGATATTGACTCTGTTAAAGTGGCTTATTACCCATTATTTCATCCTTCCACATATCAATCAAATGTTAATTCCTTAGAATCAAAGTTAGTGTGGATTGTAAGATGGGAGCACCGACTATATTTAGGACTCTCCAAATATGTGATGCTTTTCTATTATCCAATGGGTCATAAATGTAATTATTTCAACCCCCTTGGAATAATTTTTAAGTTAAAACCTCTTCCATCAGAGAACTTTCCTCTGATCATCCTCCAAATGAGATTATTCCCCCAAATACATATTCATGAATAAAGGGTCTTTCATACCTATACCACCTCTATCTTTTGGAGTTCTTATTTCTTGTGTTTTTTACCTCCTTGCCATAATTTTTTTCTCCTCCTACGTAATTTGTTACAATATTTGAATTGGAGACAACATAACTAGGCATTGAATTATCAGGAGAGTAGAAAGAACCAGTTTTATAAGGACAACATAACCTACATGATTTAACCATTGGGAGCTCCACCACTAAAGTTTAGATTTGATTTTGTTAAATGGTTCTGTGACCATGCTTAAGGGTTGCTCAATGAGACAGACATCCAAATATTTGGATAAGGTTCATGATTCTTGATAGAGAAACATAAGAAGGTGGGAAATGGCTTGATTAAGTTGAGGGATGACATTCTAGCAAAAGACTCGGCATTTTATATTATTGATTTTTCAACCTAAGGTGCTATAAAAAGATCCAATCTTTGTTTAAATCTCTAAACCATGATAGAATAAGCTCCACCCAAAAGAAAAGCATCATCTACAATTTTGGAGTGATTTATGCTCTTGACTCCATAAACAATTGATCCTTGGAAGGCCCCAAGCTAATATTTTACCTTCTAAATTTCTGTTCAATGATTCTACCATGATAACATAGAATAGAGGGGACGAAAGGTAACCCTATCTCAACCCATTAATGCCTCTAAAGAAATATGTGGATCTCATATTAACTAAGGGAGTTATCCAAGGAGTGATAATGCATGATGAAATCCATCATATAAAAGAAGGAAATCAAATATAAACAAAGCATCAAATAATAAATAGTGTCTTACTCTATTGAATGCATTTGTTAGTTTGAGTTTTATAATCATTCATTTGTCTTTATTCTCCTTGCTTTAGCAAATTGATTCTTGCACCATGATGATATTAACAATATCTGTCGCCCTTGCATGAACCTGCCTTAATTGTCGAATATAACTTTGGAAAGGATCCTTTTTAGTTTGTCTTCAATGATATTTGTTAAACATATACATGGCGGGAACAGAAGATGAATGATAGGCATGAGAGTGTGTCTATTATTAATAAGGATATGCATTTATAGTACATTTGTGTGACCGTTGGGTTCCACATCCCAAGGTCTCTTGGACTCTCATGTCTATTCACATACTACACCAACCCATAGAGGATTAGGTGTCCAACATTTCCCCCCTTAATCCTAAGGGGTATGTATGAGTCCAAGAAGAGAGTTGAAATACAAAATGTGCAAAAATGCATGGCAGCACTAGGCTAAATGTGCTCTTTGAAATGTTGGTATAAAGGGGGTGGTTTAAGGATGACCACCAACACTGAAACGCTTAGTCAGTTCCCAGAACTCTTCCAAGTCTAGCATGAAGCTCAGGTCTTCTACTAGAGGAAGTGCTCCTGATGTTTTGAAGAGGGAAACCTTCAACCATGAAAGGGAGGTCTCACCCCACATAAAAGGGAGAACCTCAACCTGAAAAGGGAGGTCTTAATCTGTGATAGTTTAAAGATGACCAACAACTCTAGAATTCTTAATGCAATTCTTGGAACTCTTCCAAAACTGGCAAGAAGCTGAAGTCTTCTGCTAGAGGCAGTGTCCCCAATTCTTTGAAGAGGTATCACCGACTGAAGGCATGCTCAGTGGCATCTTTGTCTCTGGCTACAACTTTGAATTTGGTATGGCAAGTTATGGCTCAGGCTCACTTGATGTGGCTTTGAATCTTGTAGATGACAATCACTTCTCCCCCTGTCAGATACAAGGTGAGATGATGGAGAAAATTTAATTGCAAGACTTTTCAATATTCGAGAACAAACCTTATTGTATGAGTGAAATATCTTCGTGGCTGATGAAGCCCATTGCCAAGAAGCGATCCATCCAAGATGAATCTTTGTTCTTGCAGGAGGTTTGTTTCTGAAGCATCGGTTTGGAGAATGGCTAGTTTTATGACAATGCTTACATGGATGAAGACCAAAACAGTGATCTTTCATATGGCCAACCCGGTCACAATGTTGGCATTTAACAACTTGTTGTGGCTAATGTGAAAGAGGAGCAGAATCTAGAACAGTTGAAGGTGGACTATCATGAAAGAATCCAACGCTCTGAAACTGAATGGGCTTTGAGTAATTTGGAATATGAAAGGAAAATTCCTTGTCATATCCAAGTCCAATTTTGTGCTTATTATGAACAAGCTCTTCCCAAAGTATGGTGATTGGTTTGTGAAGTGTAGGCTGGACTTCTAAATCTGCATTCACATATGCGCTTGAATCAGCCTCAAATATTGTCTTGATTAGTTTCTGCATGTTGATGGGAGTCAATTTCTGACTCAAAAGGAGAATTGTTCTGAACAGAAACAAGTTCAGAATCATAACTATACTTCTGTAACTTCTCTTGTTGTAGTTGTGATTCTAGCTGCAAAAAATCAATTTGTTCTTGTGCATATTGTAAACATGTCTGAATTTCTAAGAAAGAGCGTTTGTTGATGTTTACCTTTCCATCAATAGTGGAATGTATCAACGTATTTAATATATCTAATACCTCACTAGTTAAATCCATTTTCACTTACAACAAGCTCTGTTTTTTTTTTAATGAAATACTAAGCCTCCATTGTCTAATAAACTTGAATCCTCACACAGAAATATGTTAAGACCGAACCAAATTAAAATTTATAACTGTTAATCGTTCAATAAGATGAGCCGAACGCCTGGCCAATGAAAAGCAACAGCTGAAACATAAGCATTTCTAGTTTAAAAACCCATTACGAAGGACATTGGATTCATAATTTATACAGGTAATGCACCTCACTGTGCAGCGTCTTCATCCAATATAGAGCACAACTAACATTAGAAATCAATGTCTGATGTTCACGAACCACATAGTTCTCCATGGAAATAGAGAGGAGTTTTCCATGTAGATACACATATTCATCCACAATGCTTTCACAACATGATGCTCTTCATGTACCTAAGCGTTATCACTCAAAGGGCAAAGAGAATTGTCGATGGAGAGGGTGTTGGTGGTTCGGATTATGAAGAGGATGATAAGAGTCAGAATGTAACTGCTCGCCTTCTTGTGCCAACAAACCAAATTGGGTGTTTACTTGGAAAGGGTGGAAAGATAATTGAGAAAATGAGGAGTCACACTAGTGCACAAATTCGTATAATGTTCGAGGAACAACTACCTCCCTGTGCAATGGATACTGACGAACTTGTTCATATATCTGAAGATCCAACGGTGGTAAAGAAGGCCTTGTATGAGATTTCTTCTCGTTTGAACGAAAATCCAGCAAAACAATGCCTTTCATATAACAGTGGTTCTTATGGATTATGGTAGTGTATATGAGGAGGTCTTGTATGACGGAGTATGGGGATTCAAAGTGGAGACAAGTCAATGTAATGACACAATATTGTTAGCTCTGGTAATCGTGGAGAGGAGTCCATGGGTGGTATGGAGAGGAGGCAGTGTGATGCCGCAAGACAGAGTTCTTTAGGGGGTTAGCAGCAACCGTTGCATTCTAACCAAGCTGAGAGGAGGCTGCAAAAGAGGAATTTCGACTTGGAATTAGAAGATAGCAATGCCGCCCTTTGGGTCAATCCCTCTTGGAGGGCACTGCTCGTGGCTTGGGCTTGAACCAAGATTCTTCCGCACCATTACGCACTGCACTGCTGAACCACGAGATTGAACACAATCAAAAGAGATTGACCAATCAAATAACAACACATATCTGAACAAACAAAGACTTAACGCACTAGAGGCAGCAACGATTTCCTCTTGACATGGAGCCATCGTATCAAAGTTCAAAGAAGTCACTTCAACTCCCACAGTAGGTGACTCAAATGTAAATGAAGTAACGCACCAAGAGTTTGAAAAATTTCAAAAATGGCTCACAATGTAGAGAATAGTAGTGATGTTTCCAACCAACATATCGATTACAATGCACCCAGAATAACAGAATAAACTTCAGAGGCAAATAATCGGCATAGGATATGGGCAGTGAATGTTGGACAGAGAATAATGGCAGAAGCGTTTTTGCATGGGAGAATATACAAAGCGCATGGCTGACAAGCGCTCAAGGCAACTTAAATGATATGTCATATTCGCAGGAAAATAATGGTTCAAAATGGAGCAGACCCAGCGATAGCCGGTTGTGATACTATGTTAAACATATATAGGGCAGAAATAGAAAATGAATGATAGACATAGGGTGTGTCTATTATTAACAAGAATATGAATTTATATTATGTGTGTGTGAAGTTGGGTTCTACATCTTAATATCTCTTGGACTCTTATGGTTATTCACATTCTACACTAACCCATAGAGGATTAGGTGTCCAACAATATTTGACATGATTTTGTAAAAGGAATTATAGAGAGATATTAAGTGAAATTTGGTGAAAGAGAAGGCATTGGCCTTTTTAAGAATAAGAACTAAAAATAAGGAATTTGTGTTAACACCTAAACTACAAGATTTTTTAACAAAATACACCATTATTTTTAAATTTATTTTTATTATGGACCAAAATTATTTTTGCGACTTTGTAGGCTCTAGATTTCATTTAATGTTTTATTTGCTTCAATCTCCCTCATTAACCTAGCATTCTTCATTTGGTTCGTTATTGTAGGAATGTGTTCTAGCATGGAAGTTGTGATTTTTGGATCGGATCCCTTTTGATTTATATATAGATATTCATAGTGTGATTTAGCAACTTCTTTAATTTTTAGAAAACCACTTAGTTTAGAGCAATCATTTACGGTAATTTTATGGAAATTGTTTTTAAGTGTTTTAGCTTTGGCATGTCTACAGAAGAATGGAGTATTCTTTTCTCCATATCTTAACCATACACTACGTGACTTAAGTCTCCATATTTATTCTTCAAATTTTATAGCTTTAAATGATTTGTACGAGATTATGATTGCTATTTTTTTATGCTCACTACTAACTTGTTCCTCTATTCTAAGCTCAAGGAGTTCCAACTGTGATTTAAGATTTGTTTTCTCCACCTCTAACCATAAATAAGAGTGCTTCATCCAATCCTTTAATGTTAATTTAATAGATTTCAGTTTATGTTCCCATATGTTTATTGGTGATCCAATTACCCACTTCCTCCACTCTAATGAGATTATGTCCATGGCCTTGGATTCTTGCCACTAGAGGGGGTTGAACTTCTAAATGTGAGAGTCCCATTATATGGAGATTATTGGATTTGCAGAACATTTGGCTTGTGATATGGGATGAAAAGAGGTATTAATTTTGATGTGATAATACTATATTCTAATAGAAGTTCAATCTAAATAAGAAATTGATCTAGATGTGAAAAAATGTGGCCTAGACCAAGCGTCTATTCAACCATGTAATTTTTATTTTAAAGGCTTAATGTCTAATAAATCCCATTCTACCATGAGGTCCTCCATTCTTTCACAAAATGGATCTCTAACTATCACCTCCCATGGTTTTCTGTAATATTCAAAGTTACATTAAAATTCCCTACTATGATATTGTCTCTAGAGTACTTTGTGCTTTTAAAGCATAAGAGAGGACCAATAGTTTTATTTTTACTTCTATGCTATTGACATGTAAACATTGATTACATTGACATGATTTCCTTAATGTTAGAAAAAGTTGAAAATATCCAATGTTGTGCTTGATATGTGAATTGTACTAGGAGACTATTGTTCCAGCGTAGATAGACCTATTGAAGCACCCCTTGAACTAATCATTGTTGCTTCACATTTTTCCATTGTAATTTACTTCTTGTTATGGCTTCTGATGCCTCCAATTTGGTATTCTAAAAAAGGATGATGGTGGAAATTTTGTCTCTAATTAGGTGTCTCTTCTTCCTTTAACCAAATTCCCAATCCTATAAAAGTTCAAGAGATTGTAATCATTATTTCCTTGGGCTTTTGGTTTTCACCTTGTGATAGAGCTTTTATAATAGGTTTTTTGGAACTTTTTGATCTAATTCCAAAGGTCATATCTAAGGTTGTTTGAATGCCAAAAACTTTTTCTTCATTGGCAACCTCTTGTATTTTTTATTTCATTGGTTTCCTACTTTTAATTTTAGTTAGTTTTCCCACCATTTCATCATTCTCTTGTCCTCTTCCTCTTTTTGTTAATGAGGATTTTCCCGAGTTATAATCCTTGAAGGAAACTATTGTTTTTCAAGGACATTATCAATTTCTTCCACTTGATATGATAATACATCCTCATTTATTGTGGGATAAAAGAGTTATTGGTTATGTATCTCCGTATGCATGCTAGGTGTAAATAATGTAGTTTACATTGGCTTTAAATCATCTAAATTTAAGAGAAGACAATTGGTATTTTTGTAATAGAATTTTGGACCTATTAATTTGATAGGTCAAGCTTCATCCTTGATACATCCTAGTGAATTAGTTCTTGATTATAGAATTTTTGAAGTATAAGCTCAATTACTTAAGGTTGCACAACTTCTTGTTTAAAGTTAGGAGGGATCATTGAGTTTGGAGATGAGGGGATCACATTTGGAAGAAATATAGAGGTTATTTTCCTAATATTCATCTTTTTCTTCATAGTCTACCACTAATATTTCTTATCTATGATTGATTATGTAGCTTGGATATTTTTCTTGCAATACTTCACAAAGTGTTTATATTCATGACAAATCTTGCATTTAAAGGGAAAGTGTTCATTGTCTAGGGGTTGAATGTTTTTCAAATTGTCTAAAGTCAACATAATTTATTTAAAAAGGTATTTTTCCATATCCACCTACACATGCAAACGTATCATGCTTCAATTCATATTTGTCTATGTAATGGCCTAGGGTGTCACCAATGTTATACATTGTATCTTTATTATAGAAATGGAGAGAAAGGTGAGAGATATGATCCTAGATTGGAATAAATGAGGGAACATCATACTCACAATTCAAATCTAGCACCCATTGGTTTATTTGGTTCTAAATGGGCCATTTTTGAAAATTAGGTTCCTCTATTTTTTAGTTTTGAATAGAAATGCATAACCTCTAGCATATAAATAATTGGTTATTTTTCCTTAGATCAACACTTATTAGTTTCTTTGAACCTAGTTTTCCATAGATTTGGTTGATGGCCATATTTCAGTGACCATTAGGCTGCAATCCACCAAAGCCAAACCCATATGCAAAGAGGAGTTAAGTAGTGGGAGTTCACAAATACTCTTTAATTTCTTCACGAACTAAAAAGGTTAGGGTTTCAAGGCCTTTCCTAATGTTGAAAACAATGCTTGAAAAGAAAGGGCTTATGGAATTGGATGGGGAGGGAAAACCTATATAGGATTAAGATCCATAATTGAACCTTAGGCTAATACAAAGGGGACATTCTCAAAGAGACGTCACAAATTTTTCAAAGAAGCAATTCACAGAGGTCATAGGTTTGAACCTAATTTTTAGACCCATGTATCTTTTGCACTCAATAAATAACAATTCCTTATTCCGTTATTGAAGGTTTCATGGATGTTATTATGATTTCTAGTGAATATATGAGATCAGATAATCTCAAAAGTTACATATCATGGTGCTTGAGTCTTGTTATGAATGGTTAATAACAAGAATTTTTTTAGTGACCACCTATAATAAATTTTTTTAAATGACCCACCAAAAATTAAATAAGGAGCTTGAAAGGTGTAATTTGTGAAAGAAATCTTGAAAGTTTGGAGTCTTGCCTCTTCCATACTAAGAGAGCGTAGAACTCTTAGGCATTTTATTACACTAGAAACATCTTTAAAAAAGTAAATAATGGACACCTCCAATCTCATAAGAGGAACCTATTGTTCCTTTTGTCCCTTGTCTTCCTCTTTTTTCATTGCCTAACAAGGTAGTCTCTAGCGTTGTTGTTGAAGTTGAGAAATCTAAAAATCAAATTTCCAATCCTCGTATTCAACCTTACTTTGCTTCCCATGGTCAAGATCTTATTCAAGAAAACTTTCAATGTTCTAATAAATTCATAGAGCCTATGGTGGAGGTTGATCCCTTGATTTTTCAAGATCACAATGCACATAATCCTAATCCTGAATCAGTTTCAATTGAAAGTAGATTTTCTTCAAGGGATAGTTGTCATCCTCTATCATTTACACCTCATGACCCTTTGTAGCTTGATCTGATTGATCAATCTACTTCACCAGCTAGTTCTTTAGATGCTCTTAATTCTCAATTTGTTCGTCCAAGCGATGATCAAATACAAGGTGGTCACATTTCACAGATAGAGGCGTAGAAAGGTGAAGATATATCTCTTCCCTATTTCAAAATGATGCTTTTACATTCCTTGATGATCAGGAATTTCAACATCATGGTAATCATTCAAATGAAATCAAAACTCTTTATCAAAATTAAGCCTTGGGAAACCATAAGTCTAACAACAATGACTCCATTGATATGTGTGGTGATGAGTGCCCAAGTACATTTCATGATCTCTTGTTTTCACAAGAAAACATGGATTTTTGAAGGTTTGATATGGAATCTGATCTAATCATAGAAGAGTTTCTCACAAGAATTTATTGCTCAACTCACCAAACCTTATGTGGAGATGTGTGTAGTGAATCAATTGCTATATCATGTTCTTCTAATCTCCATTCTAATGAATTAAATTTGAAATCCACACAAGGTGATAATGTGTCCCATGATGAAGAAGATGATATAGTAATTGTTGAACGTCTCTCTTACCATCTGGGTAATCTATTTGGTGATGTTGAGACATCCAATGAGATTGATTCCAATAATTGTCATCTGATTCATAATGTTCCTACTGAAATAATTAATTATAGTTGTCTTCATACAAATGTTGATCTAACTATGCTTTCAAAATTCAATAATTTAACATTTAAAAGTTTGGGGACTTATAAGTAAGTCGAGGCACCTAAACTTCAGTTGATGTTATGTTAGGATCTCCCAATCCTGATGAGCTCTCCGAACTATGTAATATTAGAATTCTCTTTCATAATTATTTTCTCTCCATTGTTTCATTTGGTGTAAGTTTTTTCTTAAAGGATTTTTAACATTTTCAAGTTAATTATCTTAATCCTCAAGATAGAATCCTTGATCAGATAGAATATTCTTGTTTGGTTAATTATTCTTAATGCAAATCCCTTGTATCAAATTCAGGATTGGAGCACGTACCTTCCAAAGATGTACATAAATTTGAAATATTCCATCCTGATTATTGAGAGAAATATCATCATTCCCCAAAATATCTCTCCTTGTCAAACTCTTCCGTGGACAATCAACTCCTAATATTTATTGTGAATGTTATGAAGCTAATCATTTGTGTTCTTTCCCAATCAATCATTTGAGTAGCATTCAATGCTTGAGTCATGTAGTGGATCAAAACCCCCATGCTAATATGGATATTAGGTTTTATTTAACATATACTTCTAACCTTTTGTCAACATGTTATTCTAATTGGTTTCCCATATTTACAAGGCCAAAAATTGTTTTTAATTCCTCAAGGTTTGTATTATTGGTCTAGTATGGAATTGGACACAAAGGGAAACAATTGAGAATTGAGAGTCTTGTATGCCAACTCATCAATCTGATCATAACACCAGTTCTAACAACTATTACACGATTAATCGTTTTCCCACTAGTATATTTGACGATAGTTGTTTTACATCAATTAATCTTCTTGAACCCATTGATCTTTATGATTTATCATTTCACTGTTTAGACACTTGTTAGGCAATTGAGGCACTTTAGCCTTTTCTGATGGTTATGTTAGGTCCTCACTATCTTGACGAGGTTTCTAAATGAGATCATGTTATCTTTCCTTTGCAATATCCTCCTCTTGATTCTATTATATTAATTGCAAGCTCATTTTCTCAACAATTTCATGGTTTTCAGAAGGATTGTTTCAAATTACATGATTGAATCTACGATTGGCTAGAAACATCTTACTTAGTAAGCTCTGTTTTAAATAACAAGTTTTGATCTTTCTTGATGTTCCCTAAGGATGAAAACACAAACAAAGGTACATTCATAAGAAGCTTTCAAGGTTTGTATGATTGTTGTTCTAATCAGAAAGGTAAGGTTGTAGATTGATTAAAGTTAGTTGTTATGGCACATCTTTCTAGTAATAGGAAAGACCTTCAATTTCTCATGCAAGGTATTCAAGTCGTCATCTTTATTTTTTCACATTGTCTTATACTATTCTTAATTGCTCGTATATTTGTAATTGCAAGCCTTGAGCAGCTTCAATGGCTACATTGGAAATTTCAATTCACTTAGTCTTGAACTTCTAGATGGTTAGATTAGGAGTAGGTTTGATTTCATTTTAGTTTTCTTTTGCATCACATCTACCCTGCATCTTTTTCTTCACCTAGTCTTTTTGTTTGCCTTGTTTTCTTGTTTTGTCTTGCATGTTTCTTTTCATGCCTTTGCTTTCTTGTTTTGTCACATCTTTTCTTTCATGTTTTGTTCAATAACAATATGCATGAAAATTGCTCTTGTCTAGCTCAAGAGAACAATGCGGTGAATTTTAAAAGGGAAATTGTGAAGATGAGAAACTCTTGGCTAATTTGTCTTCCTCTTCTTTGTTTGGGCCTACACATCTTTTAAATTCAATGATGTCTGGATGGAAAACATTATTCATTCAAACAAAAAGCTAAGTAGAACCATGATGCCCACCTCTATTTTAGGATACTCATTCTTGACTCGGCATGATAATTGAATGGTCTTTTGCTTGCTAATCTAATCAAGTAGAGAAGGGAAAGGAGAAAACTAGATCAATGATATTAATTTTAGAGGTATATAACAATCTATAAAGGAATAACCTCTTTTGCTCTCAATAAGTAAAGATCCCTCTTCCACCCTCACAATATAAACGTCGATACAATGCCAATGAGCATATTGAAAATAAAATAAAGGGTGAAAGAAGAGAAAGGGTTCCTGCATAGGGAGGTGAAGCAAGCGACTTCATTGGGGTAATAAACAAGCTCGCTGGAAGCAAATCAATGATTTTTTTTGTTTTGTTTTTTGTTGTTTTTGTTTTTTGTTTTTTGTTTTTTGTTTTTTGTTTTTTGGATTTTTTTTTTTTTTTTGTAGCAACTTTGTCAAAGTATTGAACAGGTCTGCTGGTAGTAGAGAAACACCAGTGATGGAACTGAAACATTATTCATCTTAAAATCTCAAATATATACTATCCTTCTCCCAGATCGAAATAATTGAGATATGGTAAGCCTTGTTAATGTGTTTAGCCGAGAAAGGGGAGGGGAGAAACTATATCTATAACTAGGATAAATGGGGAAGCTGAGGTAATCCACACGGTGAATTAATGCTTCCTAAAAGACTAGATTGTGCCTAAAGCTAGACTTAAATAGATAAGCTAGAGTTCTTCCAGTGTGTCGCCAAGTGTTGTCGTTGCGACAAACACCCTCAAAAATTTTTCTTACACTTGAATTTTGGAGCCTACTTATGGAACTAGACACATTCCCATAGCTCGGTGCACTTTTTGGTTGCATTTGACACTTTCATAGTAACTTGTATTCTAAGTGTCGCAAAACTACATTTCAATTGGCGCACTTAGAAATAAGTGACGCTTTGTTGTCACTTCAAGGTATATGTGTTGATTTTTGGTATTGTGCATTCTAATGGCTTGTGTTGATGTTATATGAGTGTGATATCACTCTTCTAGGACTTGTTTTCATGTCCTGTTCTCTCTTTCGTCATTGATCCCACACTCAACCATGTTTAGAGCTTTCATTGTCTTTGTAACTTCTTGATATTTTCTCCCTCCTTGAACTGCACACTGTGTAGTCTTAACTCATAGTGAAGCATCCTTGACTCATGAAATTGTGCATTGTGTAGCCTCTACCTCCAAGAACTGCACATTATGCAATCACAGTGCTCATTCTCTACCTCTTGCCCTTGAAAATTGGGTAATCTCTCTCCCAATCAGTCTTCCACTATGCATTGTGCAGTCGCAGTCAACATTCAAGCCTTTCTTAGTCCTTGAACCATGCAACTATGTAATCACTTGGCTCTGTATGTCCAGAACTGTGCATTTCACAATCACAATGAGCAAGATTGCCTCACTGCATCATTGTCTCCCTCAACTACACAATTATCTCTCTCAATCCCTCAACCACTGCGCATTGCGCAGTCATAGTGACTAGACCTTAATCATTTCCTTTTGGAACTACACACTGTGCAATTCCTGAGCCTCCTTCTCAGTCTTGCACTTTGTCCCAGCTTGATCATCATGTTGCATAAAGAATAAGATAGACTAGAAGATTTCAGGATTGATGTTGTCTTTTCATGAGTGAATTCCATTTGCAAGTATTGTTATCTTGAAATGAGAATATGATCCTCAAGCCAGGTCATCAAGGACAAGCTACAAGAGAGAAATTGTAAAGAAGAAGCACCAAAGGGACTATCATGAAGAGCCTGAAGGAATCTTGGACTAAGAAAAAGACATGGAAACGCATGCCAACTAGGAATGTTTTGACATTCGTCTAGACCCTTTGGAGGGTGAAGATAAAGAACAAGCAAAGATCCATTATGAAGAAGATACAAACATGGAAACTAGGAGAAAGGCTTGGCCCAAACACACCACAATAAGTTTTATGTCGTCAATGCCAATGCATGGCTTGTCCAAGTGTCATCATAAATTCATATGTGTCAATATATCTTGCCACATCATTTATGGAATGTAATTATTTTATTTTAAAAATGAGAAAATGTAAAATATGTGGAAGCATATCGGTCCCACATGGAATGTGAAAAGTCACTAGAAAGTTGTAAATTAATGTGGAAACTCAAAGGTCACTAGGAATTTGAAAAGTCAAAGTAGAAGCTCAAGAGTCATGAGGGAGGTCAAGAGTCACATGAGAGTTGGAGAGTCACCTCATTTGTTATAAATACACCATCATAGCTCAAGAATTGGGACTTTGGACTTTTCACCTTGGCTTCTCTAGTTTGGCATAGGAGAGAGGATATTTCTTTGGAGGAGCAAGTGGTGACTTAAAGTTCCACTATTGGGACTAGTGTGGCAACATTGTAATTGTATATTTTGGGACTTTCACTTAATATATGAAGCTCTCAGAGTTAGTGCACTTTCATGCATATGTCATGAATGATTGTGAGACTATTCTTTAATTTTTTTTGGTGTATGTTTAAGTTAACACATACTAATGAAAATTTACTATTATGTTTCCTTTAGTATGCATATTGTTGAATGTGAGTTGTTACTTGATTTTATGATCGTTGTTATTTTGTGAATTGTTTTGCAAGGTAACTAACAATTATTTCCATGCTCTTGTGTGTCTTTTTTAGGATAGTACAATTACTTTTCTTCCTGAGACATATTCTTCCTTCTCCCTTACATGAAAGAACCTTATATACATTGCAATTTTAGCCCCATAGTGTCAACTCACTTGTTTCATAGATTGTTTTCATAATCGCTTATGTTGATAATTGCAGCCAAGAAAAAATCCTAAGAATAATGGAAATCATTCATATTTCCGGTTGGGGCTCCTACTCCGAATAGTGTGAGGTCTAATGGGGACTTCATACCAGCGAGACCCCTTTGGTTGAAGGATTTCCAACACCGTCAACAATTGGCACTAGAAGGAGTGCCAGATGACAAGTTGAGCTTGTTGAGTTTGTTTTGAATCTCTTATCTTGAATGGCGCATTCCCAAATTATACTCCCAAGATGATTTTCTAATAGATCCAATCTTCAACTTTCAATCCTCGTGGAACTTTTTCACAAATTGTCTCAATTAAGGTTTGATGGCGAGGTTGGAATATCCATAGCCGAACATACATCTCATTTTCTCAAGTTTTGTGAATCTTATGAAATCAATTGTGAAGATGTCACTTATAAACTACTCACCCTCACTCTTGAAGGTTGAGTTAAACTATGGTGTCATACCTTACGATATGCTTTTATTCATTCATTTGAACAACTTTTCAAGGAGCTTCATTAAGCCTTTGACAAGTATAATTACCGATATGTTTATAAAATGATTAATCAAACTAGAATGAATATGATGAATCAATAGAGGAATTTGCTAATAGATTTATTCACTTATGTTATGAGTTCCCTGAAGAAGATATGGATTTGGATTCCTTCAAGGAAATGTTTCATCATCTGGCTCAAACCTCCATGAAACTATATGAATTTGAATCCTTGGTTAATTTTGCTCTCCCAACTTTCATTAATCATGAGACACCTCCAATCTCAGACGAGGAACCTATTGTTCCTTTTGTCCCTTGTCCTCCCCCCTTTTAATTGCCTAAAAAGGTAGTCTCTGGTGTTATTGTTGAAGTTGGGAAATCTAAAAATCAAATTGCTAATCCTCTTCTTCCACCTTCTTTTGCTTCCCATGGTCAAGATCTTATTCGAGAAAACTTTTAGTGTTTTAATAAATTCATAGAGCGTAAGGTGGAGGTTGATCCCTTGATTTTTCAAGATCACAATGCACATAATCCTAATCATGATTATGTTTCAATCGAAAGTAGTGTTTCTTAAAGGGATACTTGTTATCCTTTATCATTTACACCTCATGACGCTTTGTACCTTGATCCGCTTGATCAATTTTCTTCACCAACTAGTTCCTTTAGGATAATACTATTACATTTCTTCTAGAGGCACACTCTTCCTTCTCCTTTCCATGAAAAAACCTTATATAAATTTCAATTGTATGCCCCACAATGTCAACTCACTTTCTTGTTTCAAAGACTATTTACGTAATATTTTATGTTGAAAATTACATCCAAGGAAAAATCCTAAGAATAATGGAGACTGGTTGTATTTATGGTTGGGTCTCCTATTCCAAACAATGTGAGGTCTAATTGGGACTTCATACCTGGGAGACACCCTTGGTTGATGGATTTCCAACACTGTCAACATGTTGATACAAAGTTCCTAGGAGCTATCACCTCTAATATAATAGAAGGGAAGATGTAGGTGGTCAAAGTTCATGTTTCAAATTTGCATCTAGATTGTGAGGATTTTGAGACGGTGGATTTTGGATTCAATGCTTTCAACATAGGTCACTCACATTATCTACTTCTTAGGTTGGTTAGCTTGACCTTTAGAGTATTTACTAATTGATTTTCATTTTGAGGATATTGAGGGTGTTTTTATAATTTTTAAATGAATAATTTTCTGATGGATGGTTTACCGTTTGGGTATTTGAGGATTTGATCACTCATTATAGATTTGTGAGTTGTTCAAATTTTCTTGATTGCTGCATTGGTTTCATTTTTTGACGAATTAATAATAGTTCACTTGGTTTACTTCTCAATGATATTGTACCAAAATTATGATTCACTTCTTGCTGACTCATTCATAAGTTTGTAAAGACATTGTTTTTATCACATGATACAAGATTGGTACATTGATTGAATTTTTTTTTGTCATTCTTGGCAACAATTTTTTAAACATATTTATTCACTTGATAATATTTCAACTCGACAACAATGGTCTTCGAACTTAGTTGAGGATTTATGATTCTTCTCCACTTTCATTGACATGTTGTTTTGTTTAACATTTCAAGGGTTCGACATGTGTTGGACCTACAACCAAATAAATTTTTGCTAGTGTTTGATCTCATTGGTTTTGTCTTCACATCAATGAACACATACATGTCATATGGGTCATTTGTTGCACAATGAGATTTCCCGACTTGGTATTTAGCATCCAATTTGGTGATTTCTTTGGTGGAGCTTCATCAAGACTTGTGAGGTTTCAAACCATGAGAATTAAGTTGAAGAGTTGGATATATCACTTTTTGAACTTGTTTTTATTGCCCCATTGCTACAATTTTATAGACTTGTGATTGAGTAGCATGAGGTTATTGATCCTTGGCTCCCTCTAGTAATCAACAAGTATTGGTCACCTTTTATTCTCACTATAGAATAGTGTATTGATCTAGAGCATGTGTGACGTCACATGAGTATCCATTACATTAAATAATTGATGAAATGTCACCATTAGGGCTAGGGTTTATGCTTAGGTGGTTACAACTAATTTATTATATATATGTCCCATTGATATGAATAACAATTAATAGGTGCTAGTTGTGCCTTTCCATATGAGTTGAATTGTTCATTCTATATTTGATCTCACTTATTTCAACAAGTGAACCTCCCTTAATTATCGTTCCAAAATTGTTATTTAAAAAGGTGTTGTTGATGACCCAACAATGAAAACTATTCTAAAAGGACTTGTAGATGATTTCAACTTTCTCAATAGAAACAATATTATTGATGATTTCATTTAGATTCATGAAAAACCTGTTATATATACATTTAGCTAAATCTTTTATTAAATATCAATTGTCTTCAATGCCACAACCAAGCCCGTGGCCTTCACATTAATCCCATTAACCTCCATCTTCATCCAGTTCATCCAAGTGTTCATTTTTATGGGATTATTTACCTTCCAAGTAAACTCCCAGCCAAGGCATTGAGTGAACTTTTAAGCTCATAATCATGATGATTACACAAGGAAAGACAATTTGGGTTCTTCCATATACAACCCACTTTTTCCATGCCACCTTTCCAATATTGATAATCTATCGAAAAATCACCTCCTCTCACTATAAGTCAGAAGAATCATGCAATTTCCTTAAATAGATTATACACCCCATATAATATAGTAATAGTCCCACCTCACTATCATGAATTATCTCTAAACCTTGTATTTATATATTAGATATTTCCCTATTGAGGCATATCTCATCATCAATTCTCAATATGTAATTAGAACATATATATCTACATTTTACTTTGCAAATGCATTTATCTTGCAAGTTTACAAAAATTGGTATGAGAGTTATGATCTTTACATTTTGATTTCAATGTGTAAGAGGAGAATCCCATTCATTCACAACCACTATATAATGATAAATATCATTGATATAGTGATCTATTTTGTAATCACAACATTTTGTACCACTACTACAATATTTTTGCACCATTGTTATAGTGATGTGCATTGCTACTACAATGATTTGTATTGTTGCAACACTAATTATATGCTTGCTTCAATGTGCTTGTTAAATGTGTTTGAACAACACAAAAATGTTATTAATACAAACAACAAACTTTAGATATTTATTACTAAAAATTGGAAAAAAACATTAGCGAGAAATGCAAAAATGTCAAACTAGGGAGAACTAAAAAAAAGATGTACAAAAATTAGGGATGCAAATACGCACAAGGTTGGATAACCAACACTCTAAAAACAATTTTAAATGGAAATATTTGACAAGGATAAAAATTTAGGATGGTATTAGATGGGATACTCACAAAAATATTTCAAGAGTTATCTTAACCACGCTAAATAATATGAAAATCCCAAGCACTTGCATCTCATATGCTACTTGATTTTACCCCACCCTCTTGTTCCAATGAAATGGTTGGGTATTCAAACTCTTGAACTCCAATGAGACATCATAATAAGACAAAAATCAATATGTCAAAACTTGATGCACATGTCAATACTATGGGCATGAGATGGATAAACAAGGTCGAAAAATACTTCAAATCACATCATATTCAATTTAACGACAAAAAAATCAAGATAGCAACATATATGGAAGAACCTACATATGATCAATTCATGTGGTGGAATGTCAAAACAACCAATATGTTTTTTAGTTAGAATACATATAAAATGAGCTTTAGAAAGTTTCAAGGCATTAATCATAGAGATATTTTTGCTAAAATTATTTGACTAAAACATAAGCAAATAGTAATAGAATATACTTAAGAGCAATACTAGGGCTATCTCCAAATCATTTTCAAGCGTACATTGATGGTTTGAAGCATAATAGAAGAATAAAGATCAATATGCATAACTCAAATCCATTGAAAATGTTAGACTAAACCAAATGTGCAGAAAGGAAGCTTGCAAATCAACACCAATAATTTTCCCTATGAAATGAACAAAGCTTTATAAATCATTGTCAAGCTTCCACCTCACCAAACAAAGTTTTAGATACATGTTTCCCTACTAACACAACTCTAAACTACAAGAAACCCAAATGACTAAGTGTAAGGCATAATGGGTCCCTAACCATAAGTGAAACCCAAAGAGCTATACCACTACAAGACTTGATCATTCAAGAGTTTGAATGCTTACATAATGGACTCAAATGATAGTGAGTATATTGTTGTATTGGACATATATACAAGGAAAAAACTTTGAAGTTTTAGATACATGTTTCCCTACTAACACAACTCTAAACTACAAGAAACCCAAATGACTAAGTGTAAGGCATAATGGGTCCCTAACCATAAGTGAAACCCAAAGAGCTATACCACTACAAGACTTGATCATTCAAGAGTTTGAATGCTTACATAATGGACTCAAATGATAGTGAGTATATTGTTGTATTGGACATATATACAAGGAAAAAACTTCGTAAGTAACACAAAATTATCCCAACTAACCCCCACTGGAGAAAAAACAAAAACAAAAAACAAATTTCCCATCCTAGAAATTTTTTGTCACTCCTTTGGATAAACAAAGCATAGTGATAATTAATTCATGCAACAAAAAATCCTATTATGATTTCAAATTTGAAGTTTATAATTTTGGTTTGGTGCCTAACAATTCCCCCATATCTGTATGGTAATTGTATGTGTGAAGCATTGTCAAATTTTACCTTAACAAAATACCAAACTATAAATTGTTTCATATCTATCAAGAAACATGTTTTTCTTAAGGGGTAAAAAATTCCCTTAAGTGTTGGGTATGTGTTATATTTTTTTAACGACAAAACTCACATGATTCATTGTGCAAAGTGCAATGTGGGGGCTCACAGGGGTTGGGGGTGTGGGTGGTAGCCCACCATGCACAAATTTTAAAAAAATGTGGCTACTTTCCACATCTAATCTTACTGGTTTTGGGTAAACAATTTTATTTTTTAGTTGTTTTGTGGAATATCGTGGTTCAACCCATGGTTTACCAATTCTAGTTAAGGAACTATAACAATGTAAACACTAAATATAATGAAAAATCTTTCTGGTTTTTCTAGTTTTGGTTTTCTAAGGTAAAATATCTATATTAATGTATATGTGTGTCATTTCATCTATTCTATTTTATTAAAAGATTGTTTGCAGCGATTAATTGCACAAGTTTAAAATCAACATTTGGCATCAAATGAATGCCTTTGTTGCTAAGGGTTTTGGTTCTAAATTATGGAAAACATTGTTGCAATGGGAGATCTACGGTATTGATTCATGTGTTGAAAGGAAATAATGAGCAGTTCAATGATACAGATTAAGAAATTCAAAGGGTGAAGTTTTGAACTATGGAAACTCAAAGTGGAATATATTTTCATGGACAAATATTAGAGGATAGTTGTGAATCCGAGTACTACAACGACAAGGATGTCAACAGAAGACCGAAACAAGTTGGATTGGAAGACAAAGAGCACAACATGATTGTCTCTCAGATTTAGTATTTTTGAATATTTCATAAAAGGCTATAAAGAAGGTGTTATGGAAAAATTTAAGTGCTTTGTATCAATTCAAATCCCTTCTGAACAAATTGTTCTTGCAAAAAAAGATATATAACTTGAAGATGAAGGTTGGAGATTCAGTGACAAAACATCTAAATGCCCTAAATACTACAGTAGCTCAACTATTAATTGTTGATAATAAGATTTAAAAAGAACATAAGTGTATCAGTTTGTTGTGCTCTCTATCAAACACATGGGATACTCTAGCTGTCACCAAAGGTAGTAATGCAACTACTTCAAGTTCTGATGAAAAAGTCTCACTCTTGTTATCGAGGGAGGTGAGAAAAAAAAAAACATGGAAAGTCATAATAAAAATACCTTATTAGTAAGAAGACACTCCCAGTATATAAAGTGGAAGATATAAATCTCCTGGAAAATTTGTAAAGATATGTTGGAGATGTGGAAAAGAAGGCATTATAAAACACATTACAGATCCAAAATTGCTTAGAAAGAGAAGGAATATAATGGTGCTCTTGCTATAGAGGCAAAAATATCCTCAAAAGGAGTGAACGTATCCTTGGCTTCTACAAATACTGCATATCATGAGGCATGGTTGATCGAATCAAGTGCATCTTTTCATATGACTCCTCGCAGGTGATGGTTTTGTGAGTATAAAAGATATGACAGTGGTAATGTTTTCCTTGGAGATGACCCAACAAGAAAGTTCATAGAATAAGGAAAAGTCAAGTTGAAGTTGATGAATGGAAGGATTAAAACACTCTTTGGTGTTTTACACATCTCGAGACTGGCCAAAAATTTGATTTCTATAAGAAAGATTAAATTTCAGGTGTAAAAATAATGTTTGAAAAAGAAATTTATAGGATGGTCCAATGAGAAATGATAAAGCTAAGAGAAGTTTGAATTAAAACTCTATATAAGTTGTTGGCAAAAATTATTAATGATAGGTGCAATAGTTCTATTGTTCTTGAGAATGGAGCTAATAAAGGTAAAACTCCTACAATCACTAGAGAGGAGAACATGTTGTGGCATCAAAGACTGTGACATATCAAAGAGAAGAGCCTTCTAGTACTACATGGTAAAGGTATGGTTGAAGGTATGTTTAATTTCTTTATGGATTATGATTTATGTGAACATTACTTATATGTGAAGCAAAACCGCATAAGCTTCTACAGAAGAAGAAAAAACACAAATTTTGATATTGAGAAGATTGATTTGAGAAAAAAGACAACAAAAAAGGTGTACTCCACTTTATTTTTGTTCATTCTACTTTTTTTATTATTGACGTTGACCCTAGAATTGTTAAGTAGGTAGTGGATTCAAAGGATGGAAAAATGTGGGAAAAGGCTAGCGTCGAATAAATGGTATCCTTGGGCAAGTAGGATGCTTTGGATATAATAGAATTTCCAATTGGAAGAAAGCTCATTGGCAACAAATGTTGGCATTATGATACATGTGTTGTACTTGATGGAAACCCACTTGTAGTAGAACAACTCACTTGTATATGGTAACTAGATGAATCTATGTAACTAGATGAATCAACAGGAGAAATATCAGATGGGACAGAATGCATGGCAGTTCAAAGGAATCATTTCAAAAGTAATATGGCTACAGTGTAACAGGTCTATTCAGAAGTAATAGGACATTGGTATAGAAGAATAGGAAGATTGAACTTAGGTCTACTGATCAAAATAAAGAAAGTAAGGGAAAGGTTGATGTAAAGCAGTTTAAGAAGTATACACAGGTCCCTTAGTCAAAACAGTGTGTACATGCTGGTCCACAGAACAAAAAGAGGGTATACGTATACACGCACTCCCACGTGAGGAAAAGAGCGTACATGTTGGAAAGCCAAGGTTTTGGTCTGAGGTATTTGATCCAAGGTATTTTGGGTCCAAGGTATTTGGTCCAAGGTATTTGTTCCAAGGTATTGATCCTAGGTATTTGGTCCAAGGTATTGGTCATAAGTGGTTTTGGTCCGAGGTTTTGACAAAGGATCTAAGTATATAAGGAGGAGAAGATCAAAGGGCTAAAGAAACAAGTAATTAATATCTTATGAAGTGTTAGATCAAAAGCAAATATGCATGTTATGGGTTTTTGATGCTTTGCTTGATCTAAACTAAATATGCACCTAAGTGTTTGATGATGGATGAGATCTAACAATGGATCAGATCATAATGACTTATCATTTGTGATCTGATAATGGATGTACTAGATATGATTGCTAACACATGTTTTATCCTTCATATGTGATGATCTAGGTATGTCTGAAGTCAGGAATTGCAGCGAAGTTATAAGTAAGTATTTACAGATCTATACATCGGTTCGCTTTGTTGAAGTTGCGTATACATGCTAGTTCGGCTCTTCCAAGTAGCATATGCAAAAGAAAATCTTGATGTTCAAGGATGACTGATCGATCAGATCAGTACTACTGTTCTACAGATGTCTGTCAATGAAGTATTCTTAGATCTGAAAGTAAAATTGAATGCATAAAGAGTTTGTGTCTCATTGATTAATTGATTGAGAAAGAAGGGTGATCCTTGTTGCTATCTACTTAGAACTCTGTAATATGACAGTAGATCTTCATAATGTCACTGATTGGTATAGTTTGTGGTTCAGAGGTTTTATGATTCAGTATCTTCAGAGGTATGCACAGGTTGGGCAACAGGAAGTAGCGTATACACGCATGTTTTCTTCATTAAAGGAGCGTATACATTCTGACACGTGCCTTTTGAGGTTACAGTTAGTTCTAGTTTTGGATGCAGTGTTCTGGGTTCAGATCTGTGTATTGATTACAATGATCTGTCTGTTCCAGCTAATTGGTTGAATTTGATTAAGTTTGAATGAATGGTTCATTCATTTATGTCAAAGGTTCAGAGGTTTCAGTGATTGATTGTTTCATTTGTATCAGAGATTGATGATTGGGTTTCATCTATATCAAAAATTGATTGGGTTGGTTGATGCAAATGCATTTAATGGTTGTATTGCAGTGGTGATTGATTTTGAGCTTCAATGTTATTAATGGGTTCAGTATGAAAATTGGATGAAACGTGGCCTACATATAGTGTTGTTGTGTACCAGGAGTATCCAGTGTGAAAATTTATGAAACGTGGTCCCTAGAGGATACTGAGGGTTGGAGCCTTCAATGAGGAAGTCAAACCTTCCTACCAATAGTGGCTGGTGATTTGATTAGGGGGTTGGAGCTCCCTTCCAGTAGTAGCTGGAGAACGAGTGACGATCGTAGACTTTTGTAGGTCGGAGCCTACGTACTAGTAAATATATCGACTAGTACAAGAACTAGGGGGTTGTAGCTCCCTTCTAGAAGAAGTTGGGGAAGGAGAGAAGGTTGTAGCCTTCTGGAGGTGGGTGCCTACATACTAGTATGAGTTTGCACCAGTTCAAGATTTTAAATAGATTTTCTTATTATTAAAAGAAGATAGAGACGACAACAGCAGGTGGTTTTCACCCACAGTGGGTTTCCACCTTAAATCTTGGTGTTCATGTGTGTTTCTTATGTGTGATGGTTTATTCTGTTATTACTACACATGGTTACTATTTAATGTTTAATAAAGTACTGATGCACTGATTAAAGATCAACATATGATGAATTGACTTAATCATAAGTTTATTGGATATACATTGGTTGCCTTAAGAACAGTTGCGTGCACACGTGAGTTCCCTTTTCTGAAATAGAGTATATAAATCTGATTATGGAAATGAAAAAGTTATTGATTTGTAAATATTGATTCACCCCCCCCCCCC